>KK117068.1:272749-311114 GCA_000611955.2 Stegodyphus mimosarum | reverse complement strand
TCCTCCTACTTTTGTTACTTCTAAGGGAAGGGAAATATTTTCTACAATTTTTGGTTTTGAAAAAGATAAAACATTTATTTCTTATGTTCCTAAAAAAGGAAAAACTGTTCTTATGCTTTCAACATTACATAACGATGATGCTATAGATGATACTACTGGAGAAAAGAAAAAGCCAGAAATGATATGCTTTTATAATATGACTAAGGGAGCAGTGGATACGGTAGACGAAATGGCAGCAAGTTATTCAGTTGCCAGAATAACGAGGAGATGGCCAAAGGTAATTTTTTTTCTGCACTGAATACTGCTACAATAAATGCTCGAATCATATTGCTTTCAACTGCTAATCCACCAACCAGATATAGAAGCAGACGCCTGTTTTTGAAGGACTTAGCATTAGAACTAATTAAAAATCGTATTGAACCAAGATCAGATATTAATAAGTTAGCGAGAAATTTACGTACGGCGTGCAAAAGAATAGCAGAAGTTTCTACGAATAATTCAAACGAATCTATGAAATTCGAAATAACTAAATATAAAAGATGTGGTGAGTGTCCTTGAGCTAAGGATAGAAAAACTCGAATGAGATGTATAAAATGTGAAATCTTTCTTTGCCAAGAACATATTAATATATTATGTTCAAAGTGTAACCAGATAAAACAAGCATTGTGCATTAGAGATGCAACAAAACTTAAAGGTATGATGTCTGTTTTGTTATTATTTTCATTTATTTTTATTTTAACTCTATAAGCTTAATATTGGAAATTAATTTTTGGTAACCTAAGGTTTATTCACGTATAATAAATAAGAAAACTGATTTAAAACTAAATAAGACCTTTTTTTATCTTATTTTAACTATTGGGGTATGTGAAACCCCACGCGCCCGCTCAAGTAACTTTTTTTGGTGCGCCTTCCGCCGGGTTAAAATTATTTTTCTGAGATATTGAGATTCACAGCACAGTGATAAGTCCTAATTTGTGTTACATCAGGCTGTTGCAGTAAGGTATTCATAGAGTGTGTTCAATTTGTTTAGAGATACCTCAGGATAAAAATAGTGCTTTAAATGTGTTTGTAAATTAATAAAGCACATCACATGCTATTTAATATTTATTTCATTCAACCATCAAATGGCTGAATTTGAATCTATATTTCTTCAGTTTGCAGATTATTTTTGTTCAGAGCTATTGTAATCATCTTTATAGCTAAGAGAGGGTAATTAAAATTTTAATTGTAATTGATTAATATGTAGCTTATATTTATAGTTATTAATCTTCAAATTATTTACCTGAGCCACTAAGGTTCATAGCAGCATGAGGTACTGTAATTTCTGTTATATGAGACTGCTCCAATAGAGTATTCATCAGTTTGGAGTATGTTTTATTTGTTTACAGTTACCTCAGTAAAAAAAAAAAACAGTACTTGCATATTAGTGCAACTACCTTGGTGCAGTTTGGGGACATTTTACAGAAGAAAAAAAGGTGATGCTTTATGATTGCAAAACTTATTACATAAAGGCTTAGTACTGCAAATATATTTTGCATTTTAATTAGGTATTTGCCTGCAGATTCATAATAAAACTTACTAGAGGAATTTTGTTTCTTTGGTTCTGGGGAAAAAATTGCAGCTATCGCTTTAAAAATAGAACTGCAGCAATTGTTCTTTACTGTGATTTTTCAGTGTAAAAGTTGCATTTCTGCAGAAATTTGACAAAATTTCTTTTTTTGCAGTAGAATTTCATAAACCCATATTTTAAAAGTGAATTTAAGATGAACAGATGTCTCAATTAATCGATAAAAAATTGCTGAAACTTGCATTACAACAAAAAGAACACATAGAAAAATGACAAAGTTGCTTGTTAAAACTGATAAATTGTTATACACATGATTGCCTGGAAAAAAACTTGATGTTGGATTTAGGTGTGTTTTGAAAATTTGGCAATTTCTACTAAGGTTGTTGCATTAATATGTAAGTACCTTAAAAAATCCTTTAAATATGCTTATAGGTAAATAGAGCACAGAATCTTTAAAGCAAACATAAATCAATTTTTAAAAAGTGTTAAAAGTGCCAAACAATAATAAATATGTACTGAAAAATCTGGCTTGTCTCCCAAGCATGAAGTTTCCCTTTCAGAATAGTAAATGGGAAATCATAAAGCAAGATGTCAGTGATTTTAATAAAAAGGAAAGGGAAATAGGTTGCTACAAATTAAGAGGTTCGCCAAATAAATTATTCTTGGCACGAACTAAAAAAAAATTCAGCACGATAAATTTTTTAATTTCTCCATAAATTTTGCGCCAAATTTTACAAAATTTAATATATAGGCATAACTTGAGGTGTAGAATCGAAATATGGAAAAAAATTGTCATTTCAGAAAAAGTCCAAATTTGTGTCAAAATACCTATGATAGAATAATGCTATATATAAATCTAATATATGTCCTAAGTTGCACTTTCGAGACATGAAAAGCACAATTTTGAATTTTGTCAATCGGCTCAGTAGAACGGGAGATATTGAACTGTGTCCCTTCCCTTTTTTTTTAAGTCGAAAGGATTTCAAAGTGAGCAATGGCAACATTGTATGGAAAAAATATTTTTATATCCAGGCGTGTGAGACTGTGTATAGGAAATTCTAAAGGTATACTCAATTTAAAATTATTTTGCGATATTGTTCTTTAACTGAATTTTATGGTTTAAGTGTGAAGAACATGATATTTAATAAATAAAGGTAACGCATAAAATGTTTAAAAAACGCCCCTTTGGATGCAATTTAAAATCTGAAACCTTTCAGATTTTCTATATATATATATATATACATATATATGTATATATTTTGGCTCCATGTACTTAATTTATTAGCTAAAGTTTAAATGCATCAAATGTTACTGAGCATGTTAGTTAAATAATAAAACATTTTTAAATAGCCAGCTTATGTGAGCCATATTTAGTGAATTAATTTAAATATACCGTCAGAACAGGTTAAGAGAGGTTAAATTGCAGAGGAGCCCACAGCAGACCGGCTCCAGTATGTCTAAGTTTTAGAGATAAATTGTAATTTTAGCTGGAGGGCACCGAAGTCCTAAGTAAAGAAGCTCCGGCACTTCTGTGCAAGTGAACCTCAAATTCAGCTGACAAATTTTATTTTGAGAATAAATATGACTTCACACTCAATTGTAACTTCTGAATGCATGCCTGTCTTTCCCTGGGAAACAAACCCTTTGACAGAAGTTGAGGCTTTTAAAGAAAGAAAAGCCCCTACCCACATGTCAAATGCTTATTCTCCAGATGGTGCAATGAATATTATCACCCTGTGTTATATTTAAGGAAATTAAATAATGAAGAATCTTCATAAATGTGTGCATGTTTCTCGCATTGGGATAAAACAACAGTACCTAGAGCCATCAAATTTTGAATAACGTAATCTTCTACTGAATATGGTCATCTCTGAAGCCGAAATTCGGCATTTGAAATTTGTTTTATTATCGATTTCATATTTTGTAACACTTTAACGAATTTTTGATTAACAAACTCGATGATTTCAAAGTGAGCAATTGAAACACTACACGGAGAAAAAAACATTTTTATCTCCAGCACGAGACTGCATATTGGAAATTCTAAAGCTTTGCTCATTTAAAAATTATTTTGTGATATTGCTGTCGAATTGAATTTTATGGTTTAAATGCAAAGAACAGGATATTTAATAAATAAAGGTAATACACAAAACATTAAAGAAATGCCCCTTTAAGCATAATGTAAAATCTGAAAGCTTTCAGATTTTTTTTATTTATTTTTCCATTGTTGTATTGGAAAAAGAATGGTTTTGTATCTACCATCTCTTGAAATAGTACATTATGACATATATTCAAGGTTAAAATTCAGCCGGAGGCAGGCTGAGCTATTTCTTAGTTTTTTAATGATTGTAATTCCAGCGGGAACCCCAAATAAAATGAGGTCTGATATTTTATTCTTTCTATTTATAATTAATTCAGTAATTAAGTAAATTTTTATTTATTTCTTTACATTTCGTTTAATTGAATTATTAATTATTTTATTTCGTTATTTATTTAGGCACTTTTATGATAGTCTTCCAGGCGACTCTGGCCCTTCTAATTCTCGAAATTAAGCCTTGCCATAAATTTATTTAAAACAGGATGTGAGCAACAACTATCATCAGCATATTTTTAACATATGTTTTACTGTCAGAATATAAAGAGTGAAGCCTTATTAGTAACCTAAAAGAAATAGGCATTGGAATTAGTTAGTGAAAATAAGCAGATACTGCTTTGCTCGGTGATAATGCATAATTTGTGTTTTACTTTTCTCTGGAACCATATTTAAAATGAGTAGTCAGATAACTTGAGTAATAGAAATCAATAATGTTTTAGCAAGAATGTGCATTGAAAAAAGAGCTGGATATTATCAAAATGTTATGAATAAGAAGATCTTCAACACGGAAGGGATTGAAAGAATGTTTTCTACTTTTGGAGTTGTATGTAACAAATTGAACAATCAATTAGGGGTTGAAAATATAGCCAAACTTTTTGTTTTGTTTTAAGCACTGAATGCAAATATAATGAGATAAACTGCTTTGAAAAAGTTATGCTGACTGCAGCTATAAATACCATTACTATGGCTATATTCACTTTGATTCTTTATTCATATACAAATATAACTACACAAGTTTTTTTTAGTTATATACAGTTAGTCACAAAAGTCTGCATACAGACTAAATTTTAAATTAAAAAAAACATTTAAAGCATAGAAAAATGTATTTTAATCATTGCATTTTTTTTCTTTTATTAGCTAAAATTGTAAGCTTAAATAAAAAGTAAATAATATAAGTGTAATACTTTTTACAATTTTTCAAAAATACATTTTGTGAAAAAAACTCAGAAATTCTCTCCAATAAAGTCTGCGTACACTTTAAAAAAAAGGAAAATATAAGTTTTTTACATTACTTCAATATTTTGTAAGATATGATTTATTTTTCAGAACAGCTTGCAGACGTCTGGGCATTGACTGAACTAGAACAATTTACTAATTAGCTCATTTCGCGATGTAATATTGTGTTTTCGAATTCGTTTCTCCAATTTTGCCCACAAATGCTTGATTGGATTGAGGTCTGGTGACTGTGGAGGAGTACTCAACTGTCTTGGATTGTTATAGAAGGGATATTCCTCCACAATTTTAGCTGTATGTTTCGGGTCGTTGTCTTGTTGGAAAGTAAAGATGCTAGAAAGGTTTAAATTTCGGGCGCTGTCTCGTAGATGTTTCTTCAGAATATCCAGATAAACATACTTATCCATAACTTTATCAGTAATGTGAAAATTTGCAACTCCTTTCGACGACATACACCCCTATACCATCACACTGCCAGCTCCATGTTTGACAGTTGCATTTAAATTTCTCAGATTCAGTTCTGTTCCTGGTTTTCTCCATACAATAGGGTGGCTATTGCTAGTTAAAAAAATGTCTTTTGTAATGCTTGCAGCAGAAAGTTTAGGGTTTTGTTTAATTCGTAAAAGAATTTTTCTTTCTTCTCTCTGCGTTAGCTTCTTCGGTCTCCCACATCTTGGTTTTACAGCAACACTACCAGTGTCAAGATAGCTTTGAATAACTCTTTGCACAATAGAAAATGGTTTTACCAATATAACGAAGAGTTTTACCTTCATTTCTCAATTTGATAATTAGTTGTCTCGTAACTAAAGGAATTTCTTTATTGGTTGTCATTTTCGTCAAAGAAAATAGAAATAACAACTTCCAATCAACGTGAAATTTGCTTCGGAAGTCAATGACCTTGAAAGTGTAACCTTCTTTGCATTCTCAAGTTTGAAGTTTAAAAGCGTAAGAAATCTATCCCCCGCCTCCTTCGCGTTGTACGCAAACTTTATTGGCTTTGATTTCTGGCCACTTATCTTTTAAAAATTAGTGTGCATAAATTATTAGATGTGAAAATATTACAGTTAAATAATTTCAAAGTCCCTTATTGAAACTAAATATTTAAAAAATAAAACTTTAAGAAACTACCCTTTTCGCACCTTAAAATTTGGATTTGATATTACTTTTCTTGATGTACGCAGACTTTATTGACTAACTGTATGTGCATGTAGATGACTTTGTAAGTAACTAATGTCAAAAACTTCCAAGATATTTCATTTTATTTTATAATACTAATTAATATGTTGTTGGTGGTGTCTTTTCATAAAAGAACGGTTGCCAGGAAGGTTGGAGTTTACTTTCCATCCCAATTTTGAGTGAGAGCATCCTAATTCTAGGGTGTGGTCCAGGGGTCTTCCACCTCTCTTCTCTACTACCAAACCATATGACAGAACTTTTTGGCTTGCTATATATTACACCCCGTCTCAAAGACACTATACATTCACAAACATCCATGCCTTCTCAGGGATTCGAACTCGGGCCTGTCGGTACCGCATTACACTGTAAAAAAAAATCTGTTACTAAGAAAATTCATGGAAACTGGGATGCCATGGACTATTTGAGTAATCATAGCAGGGATATTCTTAGTAACTTTATAAGGATTATACCTGTAAAGGTTACAGAGCTTTGGCATGTAATGTTACAGGAGGAAATTCTGTAGGCATAACTTAGTTTTTTTACGTAGATTACCAAACGATATTTCTGTAAAGGTTACAGGTGTTTGATCTGTAATGTTACAGGAAATAATCGTGTAAGTATAACAGTTTTCATATGTGGGTTACAAATGAATACATCTGTAAAGTTACAGGAAATAATAATGTAAGCAGAACGTATTTTTTGTATATGGATTAAAACCTTTTTGTATATGGATTTGTAGATTACTGATGTTCTGCTTGTGAGGTTATTGCAAGTGATTATGTATGCAGAACATGCATTTTTTATATGGGAGGCTATATATATAAAGTTGCAGACAATTTACTTAAAAGTTCTTCCAAACAATTATGCATATAGAACATATTTGTCTTGTATGAAATTACATAAATGATATATCCTCAAATATTAAATATTTTGACTCTAATATTAGTATAATTAATTACACATGTAGAACATATGTTTCCTGTGAAATGTCTACATCTACTTTGTTTGTACAATGTAACACTAGTGCTAAAACATGCTGCATTAATTTATTTTTGAGGAAAATTTGATTAATTTATTTTTGAGGAATTTTTTTAACATAACTTTAGTTATTATTCTGTTTTAAGAAACAATAATTACCTTAGATGTACAGCATTTCCTTTCAAAATATTACCAATGTTAAAAAGAAGCTCAAATACTTATGCTTCTCTTATTACATCTTCATTACTTTCCTTTATTGAATTTTAAAAGACATCTGGAAGTTACATGTGCATCGTGAAATAGCTAGGAAAAAAACTGGTATGTTATACTTGGCAATAAATTAGTAATTTTCTAAAATTCCTCCTTTTCCCTAACAGTGTAATCTAAAGAGACTGGAACTGGATATGATTACAGCAAAAGATATTTTAATGACATTGTGTTTCAATAAGCAATTCCAAATAAATATTCCTCAAATTTAAAAAAAATGATTACAGATATAACTCAACAATGAACTTAATTCAGTTATCAGAAGTTATCCAAAATTAATTATTTCCAAGCTTAATTGTGTATTATTCAATTACATTCTTTCATTAAAAATTACAACTTAATACATTCTTCCTTCCCATTGACTAGAAAAATTTAATTTTCCAAGTTTCCCTTCGACTAAAACATTTATTGTTTACAGGCAGCTAGAAAGAAGGCTGAACACTAGCATTTGGCTCTAGATTCAAATCCCAGAGCATAAGTGCTTATGTGTAACATGAATATAAACCAGTTTTGCTTTAAATTATCCCCTACAATCTTCCTTTCCTTGGACAGATGGCCTTCTCTTGCTTTGTCATAATTCAAACATTTAATGTAAGTATGACTTCACAACTTAATCCAAATTAGACTGTAAAATTGAACAGAATCCCTTGTGTTCCATAACACATGATGAATATAGAAGTACCCTGTAAATACATTTTTGTCTGCTATGTATAGTAAATTAAGAAAGGTATACTTAAGAATATAAAAACTGAAGATGAAGAATTTAAAGTATAATTGATATATCAGTAGATAAAAAAAAATTTTTTTAATGAAAAATTGTATAATGGTTCTTTAAAATTAAAATTTTTCACCCTACCGTTAATTTACAAACATAATGGAACTATTTTAGTACTATAATCAAAATGACTCAGATTTCCTTCCTTTAACTGATGTCAAAAATAGGATAATTACTGAAAAATTTTTGTGGATGATTTAATTGTTCTCAAAGTTTTCTAAGTTGATTAATTAGTTCATTTATTAAAACAATTCAGACTAATGTTTTCATTACCATCATTTCAAACCAACAGAAACTTTTTAAATCCTTGCAAAAAATGTTTAAATCTTCATTCAACAAAATGAAATTTTTAGATAGATTTTTATGCTATAAAAAATTCTGTAAGATAACATTTGTTCACACAAAATATTAACTTTGCATTTGTTCATGATAGTATTCAATGAAGCCATTTCAGTGTAATACTCAACATACAGATTGCATAAGGAAGCATTTCATTTTAGTGTCATATCCCATTTAGTGTAATATCCAATAATCACGCATTTTATTTTGAAAAAAAAAATATATTCTGAAAATAGATGATACTGGAAGAAAAATGCTGGATAATGCATCGTATTTCACTCATAATATATACAGCTAGTGTGAAGATCTGTAATTAACATTCAGTATAATTCCCATTAATGAATTTCATTATACGTAACTACATATTACTAGATTAGATTTAATCGACAAAAACTATTACAGATAAAATTAAAGATTTACTTGGTTCTAGCAATTTAATGTGGAAATGAAAATAATACATTTAATAGCATATATATATCAGTGGTTTTCAATTTTTTTTATGCCACTGCTAGATCATTCCCCTCCTCTTTACCCAACTTGAAAAACAGATATACACTTATTTTGATTCAGATTATATTTTAGTATTTTTATAAATTAAACAATAACAAAAAAAGTTAGAGAAAATGTTGATATATACCAAAACTGGAATAAAAGTAGTTTGTATTCATAAACAAACTAAATAATTAGCATGTAAATAAAAGGTAGACCCTATTCTCCCCTGGTTGAGAACCTGATATATATAATATGTGGTGATTTTTTCTTATATACTCACGGATAAATATTCTAGCTGTTAAATCAAATAACAAAGGAGAAAAATTTGTTTTGTGAACCATTTCTGCATGTACTTTTATATGCTGAATTACAAGCGACTTTGATTTTATCACATAACTTTATAATTTGTTTGCTGTCTCCTTCGAAGTTTCTACCCATTTTATCGACATTTTTTTTAAGTTCCTTTGATTTCAGAACCTTCTAACTATGAACTATCAGTTTTAAATTAATAACAGATTTTGTGTATAAAACAAAAACTTATAGGTCTTTGGCATAAAAGGAAAGAAATGAATAAAAGTCAGTTTTTACATTGCATGCTGTACAAAACACTTAATTTTGTTTGAAAAGCAAGACATTTTCAAATTATCCATTGTTTTCTTCCCTTAAAAATTAACATGATTTTCTAAACACTTACCTTTCTTTGAAAGGATTATTCCTTAAAATCATACCATTTTGAAGTTTTAATATCACATTACATAATCCTTTACTCATGAATATATTTTTCACCCCCCCCCCTCAAGAATCGACTTATCAAAATACTAAGTAACTGATGAATCTTGAACATAATGTTTTGAGCAACTTTAAACTGACTTTCAATACCTTCATTTAGAACTTATACAGTAGCATTTTAAAAGTGAATAATAGTATTGCAGATCTTTAACACAAATCTTTTGCATACATTTTCAAAAAGTTTTTTGATTTGTAAATATATCAAAAATATTCTTTATTGCATTAAAGGGACACTCTGAAAGAAAATTATTTATTCTAATACACAGAACATAGAAGCAAAAATAAGTTAATTTTTATTTGATTTCTTGATTATTCTTCTCTTTCTTTTCACAGTTGTTCTTAATCACATTTGTGACGGAACAGTCCTCCTTTTACGATCCAATGCATGGCTCCTAAATAAAGAAAAAAAGTACATGATAATATATTCTAAATTTGTTATGTGACATTTCAATTCAGCATCTCTTCATAATAACTACACTTGCAAATATACTTGCACATTTTGCAAATGATTTAAATCTCTTTTAATAATTAAATTACAAAATAAAATTCATATGGGTCCTTTCATGAAATCATAATATGAGATATAGATTGCATGTATCACACGACTTTTGAAGCAGACGCAGTTATTTTGCGATATTGCTCTTGAACTGAATTTTATGGTTTAAGTGCAAAGAACATGATATTTAATAAATAAAGGTAACACACAAAATGTTTAAAAAACGCCCCTTTGGACATAATTTAAAATCTGAAACCTTTCAGATTTTTCATTTCTAGTTCCCCCCCCCTTTCTTTTGTTTTTGTCTGTTTTGGAAAGTTAGGAGGACCAAAAGGGCAAGCAAGGAATCACAGATTGAGAAATACTGCCTTAAAACATTTCAATTTTTAGAGAAATTATTCTTTGGATTTATCTGTAATATAAAATAAGTCTGCGAAGTAGTTATAATAATGATCATATTTTTTTTAAGAATAATTTCTCTAGAAATTGAAATGTTTTAAGGCAGTATTTCTCAATCTGTGATTCCTTGCTTGCCCTTTTGGTCCTCCTAATTTTCCAAAACAGACAAAAACAAAAGAAGGGGGGGGGGAACTAGAAATGAAAAATCTGAAAGGTTTCAGATTTTAAATTATGTCCAAAGGGGCGTTTTTTAAACATTTTGTGTGTTACCTTTATTTATTAAATATCATGTTCTTTGCACTTAAACCATAAAATTCAGTTCAAGAGCAATATCGCAAAATAATTTTAAAATGAGCACGTCTTTAAAATTTCCGATACAGAGTCTCGTGCGCTGGAGATAAAAATGTTTTTTCTATACAATGTTGGCATAGCTCACTTTGAAATCCATGAGTTTGCTAATCAAAAATTTCATAAGGTTTTACAAAATATGAAATCGATAATAAAACAAATTCCAAATAGATGCCCATATTCACAGGAGGATCACATTATTCAAAATTTGATGGCTGTAGGTACAGTTGTGTTACCACAATGCAAGAAACATTTATGCAGATTCTTCATTATTTAATTTCTTTAAATATAATACAGGGTGATAATATTTGGTGGCAACAATTTGAAAAGTGAAACAATGCTTGTAGTGAATCGATGCAAAATGCCAAAACAAAATTACTAGTCTTTCTGGGCAAATTGCCTCTTTGGGCTAAAATAAAAAAATTAGCTAAAAATCTCAGTTTAGAAATTGTCTGCCACTTTTTTCTCTAAGACTGACATTTTATGAAATTTATTATTGGTTACCCTACCTACAGACTTCTCACTCAGCAATAAAAGGGATTTATATTACTATGACTGTGGTACTTCTTATCATCATACATCCAAACATAGAGCCATGCAAAAATCAAAACTGATCCTTCTCATTATTAGAAACAAATATATTTTCTTCTATGAACTTAATACCAATATAAAATATAACAAAATATAATAGTGTATTAAAAATGTAAGTGTACTAGTAGTAACATATGATAAAAAAAATTACTTTCGAAGAGAGCAAGGTGGTTCACAAAATATAAGTTATAAACATAATCTCTTATTTGAAAAAAAGTTTCAGAAACACTGTGTTGTGATACCTAATCAAATATATGAAACAGGAAAATTAATTAATTTATGGGTTTATATTGGTAATTTCAGCTGTATGCTGTATGATCAACATTAAAAAATTCTCAAAATGTGTTAAATTGGATCAAAACTGCAAATTTAATATTTTAAATGTTCCTTTCATAGACATTTTAATACTTGTATTTTTTACGCAGAGTGACATCTTTAGTTTTATAGATATTCAGCTGTTTACTAATTACAATTACTTTTTGCAACAAGAACAGATGATACCTGATTGTATGAAGTGGTACTTAAGAGACACTAGCTTAACACAGTTGCAAGAAAAATATTAGAAAGACAAGGTACAAAATCAGAATCCGAAAACTTATTGACTTTAATTGCGCTGGCATCCAGCAGTGATAGGATATACTTAAATATAAATATACAGTGAAACCTTTGTATAATCATCCATTATTCTGTAAAATTTTCATATTTAAGGAGGTGGTTACTTCACAAAGCATGATTTTTAGTGATATTCAATATCAATGTTCGTATTACCAGAATACTTAGCATACTCACTTACAGTTGCCGAGAAATATTTTTCTGTACTTCAAACAATGGTTTACGTATTTTAAAATAATTTAAAGAAGTATATTTTTCTGGTACTGTTATTTAAAAAATTTTAACAAAAATTTCATATTTTTTATGCTTAAGAGTCATTTATTTAGTTGTAGCTTACAGGAAGTTATCTTAAATGCTAAAAAGTTTTAATTTATGAAAAACAGCCATTACGATGTATTGTCCATTACATTTAAATTCCACTCTAAGCATATGTTTGCATGGAGTTGCATAACTTTTGCACCAACAAAATTTATAATTTTTAACAAATATGAACTATGAAAACTAGTCTCTGATTTTACCTTCACCCTTAGATTTATTAAATCTATGACACTCCTAATGCCAAAAGAAGTGTGATGCCCAAAACTAAGCAATGACTTATTTGATCTAGTATTAAAATGGGTCCTTTCAAGTTTGGCTATATCAACAACTTATATTACTCAGTATCATTGGATAGTGAATTTGTAATTTTTATTCATTCTTAAAATTATGTACACATGAAAAAATTAGACTAAAATGTTTAGGTTTTTAAGATGAACTCATATATACAAAAAATCTCAACGAGTTTGTTTAATTTCATCAAGTAGCTCTTGAAAATGCAACCAACAATTACTTAAAGCTAACTGCAATTCAAATGGAAAGAAGATTTGTTAAAAGAAGAAATAGAACATTCTTCAAACATTTAGCAATAAATTATTTTTTGAATGATGACACATTTTTTATGTAATAGGAGGTTCAAACATAATAAACAGAGTAGATATGATGATAATTTTGAAAGTGATTCACGACAAAGAGATTTTTAAATGCTTGAATACATGTGATCTCGGATATCGAAGAAATTTGGTGTTAAGCTGAATATTCAAATTAATATATGCAGCTGATGTATCATTACTTGATTTTCCATGCTTTATATCAAATGATATAACTATCACATATTAGCAAATGTATTTTAAGAAATTTGCACTGAATTTACTTTACAATACAAAATTAATAGCTTTTCCAAATGTAAATATACATTTTAAGTACCGGAATGAATGTTGTAACATTTTATTATTATTTTACTTTTCAACAATCTGATGTTTAAAAAAAATTTTAATTAGACTCTTCTTTTCATATAGAAATTTTTTCCATAATGTACGTAGTACATTGTAGTTAAAAATAAGTCCAAGTCATAGCATTTCGATTATTGTCTTTTGTTAGTGCTGGTTATAATGTAACTTTGATACATTACAAGTTAGTAAACAAGTTGTGCTGGATTAAAACTATTTTAACAGAAAAAATAAAATCTACACTGAATACTTTTACAAATTACAAATGTGTAGTTCATATCCGATTACGTAATCATTTATGGCAAAACTTATCACATGCATTAATGAAATAATATCCCATTTTTAGTTTATGCTACAGTAAAGTCATTTTCACGATTTTTTTTTTTTATATTACATTCATTTTCTCTTTTCGTTGAGATTAATAATAACATACATGGTGTAATAATGCTATGAAAAATATTCTAACACAGTTCCCTCTGGGATTAATGATAACATGTATGGAATAATAAAGTTACGTCTGCCCATACAATGAAAAATGTGAAGCTTCTAACGTGATATGTTTTAAAACATACATAAATACTTAACATGAGAAATTATTAGGCCATACACGGTTAGTATTAAACATAAGTAACAAATTTACTCTGGTTCGAAATAAGAGCAGTTTAATTGTGTATACTTGCATAGACGTGCAGATTTGTACTTGTAAATGAATAAAAGTTGCTGATGTTTTACTAAATGGTACATAAGCTTTGTAATTTGAACTAACAGCAAAAGTTGAACACAGGTTCCTTTAGGCGTACTAGAACTAAAAGACAAACATAAATATAATTTAATTATAGATAGTGTAAAGAACATAACAAATACATTACATAAAATGCTCATCAAACACTGATTAAAGTTCAAACTTACCTCGAGGCAAGTGTCAGCATTTTTTTACTGTGGCTTCATTCAACTCTCCCTGATTGGTCAGCTTCGTCTCCGCTTCTAAACCAAAGAATATGTATTGACGTTCTTTGTCTAAACCACGTGATCAGACGTTACGGACTTGTCTAAACCACGTGATCAGACGTTACGGACAAATTCAAAGCAAAACTTCTTGAAAAATTCCTGTAAGTTTACAGCTCATTGCGGTTCTATATACGTTACAGGTATTTCCTTCGTAAACGTTTGCAATCCTGTAACTATACATAACTTCTGCCTGTAAACTTCGCATTTTTTTTTTTTTTTTTTTTTTACAGTGTAGGTTACCTTAACCACTATACCATCTGGGCGGTTGGCTAATTTATACAGAAAGAACACTTATGAATCTTTTTACACTTTTTCTGAAATAACATGCCATTTTGCTTGTGTGCATTCTAGTTCTGTGCATCAAATTATGCTGAAATTTTGTAAAAATTGTGTAAGTAATTTTTTTTTTTTTTAAATTTGCACTCAAAATTATTGTTCAGTAATGTTAATAGAATTTGGTGTACACTTAGTATAATTGGCTAAATTAAATTTTCTCCACCTTCCTTTTTCATAATCTGAAATTTAATTTAAGCCAATTTTTAAATAATTTTTTTAAATGCTTTAAAATTATTTTTCAAGTATAACTTGTAAAAATATTCATATTAAAGTAAATATTTAGGCATATTTCAAAAGGGTATGGATTTTTTTATTTAAGAATTTGAAGGTACATTTAAATATTAAAAATGATTGGCAAGCATAAAAAGCTATAATGGTACAAAATCTGAGCACTGTTTTGCACTATTTATTTGTGTGTGTGTGTGTGTATGGTTCCTAGGCACTGTTTTTTGTAAAACTTTACTTTCGACATGATTTTTTTTTTCAGCATGATATTTTAAATATTATGTTGCTTTATTTTCACCTAATTATATTTAATTTTTGCTTTTAATTGGTGAATATTACTTATAAAGTAATAAATATAGATTAAACGAAAAGGAAGTTGAATTTATATGAAATTCATAATAACTTGTATCATAAAAATGTGTGTTTCACAGAACAGCGTGTTTTAACTCTCCAGAGGTTATGAACATAAAATTCCATATTGAAGGATGGCTTTTCCATTTGCTACATCTGAAAATGTTTGCCAGATAGTAACCAATCTGATTTTTAGTTGGATGGATATTGGGGGGGGGGGAGAGTCAAGGTACAAAAGTCAGAGAGTCATTTTGGAATTACAATCAAGAAAATACCGTTTGTTCTTGGCATTTTGGTGATTTTTGAAATTTCAGGGCCAAACCCGCAATGCTAAGACAGTTAAAAAAAAAAAAAACTTTATAGAAATACGTTACTTATTATACTGTTGCGTGCGTACGGGTGCGTAGTGGATTGAATGCACAAGTCGTTAAAAAGTTAATAAAATTTATTCTTTTCACAAGAAATAAAAGAAAATGCTGAAATATTTCCTCAGCGATATTCGTACCATAACACAATATCTCAAACGTTAAATAGAACTCATTTCAAAACACTGAAAGTTAACCCAGTCTCACAGCGAATTCGCTACAATCAAATAACAGCGCTAAGTAAGAAATAGTTCACTTAAAACAGCTGCAACTGAACTGAGGTGTTTTAATTCGGCTTTCATAAGCTTTTCAATTATTCACGAGAACATTCTAGTAAAATCTATTTTCTCGATTTTTCTGGATGACAACAGCAATTAGGATATATTTATTTATTAAATATTAAATGCACCCGCTCTTGTATTAGCTTTCTCTTCAAATTCGTCTGCGTTGCACGGGAAAATAAAACAGTTTTAATTACAGTTCTAAATAAATATAAAATCCGTAACACTGGCCCCTTCCCAAGGACTGCACGTTTCGGGCAGTACAGTCCCTGGACAGAAAGCCAAACTTATAACTAAGGCATCAGTGTAATAATAAACATTACATTACAATTACAAACTAAACAATAATTGCAATAAGTAACTTTCAGCAAATCGAATACTATCAAATACTAAATACAAATCAAGTACTAAATACAAATCAAATACTATCAAATGCTAAATACAAAAAGGACTGTGGTCTTATTCTATTTACAATTATATACACTACATACTATGGCCATGGTAAGGAGCTGACCTGTCGCATGAACGACTTTAGGTTTAGAGTTCAATGACTTACAGATCCGAACCATGACGTTGTACGCCTGTTTAGGAATGTGTACAGACCATCCCAAGGTGACTGTAGTTTCGGACAGAGTCCTTTGCGGGCCTAAGATCCTTGATGTATTCCTCAGGCGATGAAGGCGCATCCGAAGGGCGACCAAACAAGATATCACTAAGCAGACGAAGATCACGGTCGATGAGCATCTGGGATGGAGAATTGCCGGTAGTCTCGAGTTTCTCTTCGACCCTAGTATGATTTCGACAACTTTCTGAGCAGAGTCGTTCAGACAACGCGTCGGCGTTTCGAGGTGAGGATCCTTTTTGATGATGGATAGATATCTCCTCTAATTCTGAAAGCAGTTTGTTGTTTTTGAAATCCAAGGAAAAATTCTATTTCCTTAAAAAGTCCAATCCGAGTATGGAAGGATCTGTAATATCTGCCACATATGCTGTGTGAGGGTAAGCGGCACTTCCAAGCTTGATGTTCACGTTTAACTTTCCCTCTATGTCGATTTTCTCGCCGGACGCAGTCTGGAGGGTAACACAGGATGGTGTCCAAATCAGTTTATCGTTAAATTGTTGAGCTAAATCTTTCCGAATGATGGCAACATTAGCTCCTGTATCAATGATCATATTGCAAGGAACTCCATTGATATGCCCATTGATGGATTGTCCATTACTGTTGCCACACACTGCAGATATCTTGAGAGCTTTAAAACAGGGTTTTTTATTATCTGGTAACAACCACTCCTAGATATGGGCATTACTTTGTTTCCTGCGTTGTTGCTAGGAAATGATGTTATTTTCCCTGGAGTGTTCTGCAGTTCCTTCGCAAATGGCGTTCAGCTCCGCAGTTCCAGCACTTTGGTTTCTTGTCACTCCTCTCCCATCTTATGGCATTTAATTGTCTATTTAAATCGTCGGTCTTATTTTCCGTGCTCTGAGGTGTTCCGGCAGCTCTTTCGCATGCGCCCTAAAGCATCGCAGTTCCAGCACTTTACGGGTCAGTTTCTGATCACTAATATACCGTCTCAACGCATTGACTTGTCTGGATAAATCATCTAAACGAGCCATCAACTGATCCACTGGCTCGTGGACTCGCACAGCTCTGATTGGGTGGCGATCTCTACAAGTTGCTTGCTATGCTGCCTTGAATTTCATGGCGTACACTAAAGGGCTTTTTATATCCTTGACATCTGCCATTCTCAGAGCTTTCTATATTTCTTGATCCCAGATGCCATCGATAAAGTACTTCAGGGATAGGATTTCCTTTGTTTCTCTCGTGCACTTCGAAATGCGAGGTGGGACAGCTTTGAATATCCGTGGCGAATTCCTGGAGTGTTTCCGTAGACGGGACGGGATTTTAACTGAATCCTGCTGTAATCTTTTAAACACTTCTCCCCCAAACGCAGCTCTAATGCGTCGGACAGATGCGTCGAAATCTAGCCTTTTGTTTTCGGGAAGAGTTTGAAGGATAGCCGCTGCGTCTGCTCTCAGAGAAGCGGCAAGATGATAGGCCTTAGCTTAAGAATCCCATCCATTCGCATCCGCAACTATAGAAAATTGTGTTTTGCAGAAGGTCTTCCCATCATATGTTGATAGCTTCAGAGAGGAACGAGCAGGCATAGGTAGAAATTTAAAACCACCCGAATTGTTCCCTGCCGTTGCTATGAATTTCTTTAAATTATCAACTTCTTTGGCAACTGCAGAAACCTTGTCATCAATTTGGGGTTGTACGACAGAGACCTTTCCCTAGATTTGTTGCTCCACAGCAGAAACTCTTCCTTCTATTTGTTCTTTCACAGAAGAAACTCTGTAATCGATTTGTTGTTCCGTGGCAGAAACTCTCTCTTCTGTTTGTTCCTTGACAGAAGAAACTTTCTTTTCAGTTTCTCCGACTTTATTTTCAACCACGTCTATTCTGCCTTCCATAGACTCAAATTTGTTTTCTATTATGCAGCTAATCTCTTCTTTAATAGCTTTCATTTCTTCCTAACGGAAACTTGACCGGCTTCCATCTTTTCTTTAACAGATTCTTGGACAGCTCTAATCTCTTCTTGGATTGCAGGAAAAGCAGTGATGAGCTGTCTCAATTGTTCTTCCAGAGCTGTAGTGAATGGCATTCAATCCCACTTCTGACGCCCAAAAGTGTTGCGTGCGTACAGGTTCATAATGGATTGAATGCACAAGTCGATAAAAGTCAATAAAATTTATTCTTTTCACAAGAAATAAAACAAAATGCTGAAATATTTCCGCAGAGATATTCGTACCATATCACAATATCTCAAACGTTAAATAGAACTCATTTCAAAACACTGAAAGTTAATCCAATCTCACAGCGAATTCGTTACAATCAAATAACAGCGCTCAGTAAACAATAGTTCGCTTAAAACAGCTACAACTAAGCTGAGGTGTTTTAATTCGGCTTTCATAAGCTTTTTTAATTATTCACGAGAACATTCTAGTAAAATCTATTTTCTCGATTTTTCTGGATGACAACAGCAATTAGGAGATAAATACACTTACTCTTATATTTTTACTTTTCTGACGTAACTTTCTCTTCAAATTAGTCTGCTCATGAAAATAAAACAATTTTAATTGCAATTCTAAATAAATACAAGATCCGTAACAATATTTTTCCAATTTTGTGGAATCCATAGTTATTATTTCTCACAGCAATTTTATGATACAAAGTGCCAAATGTATTATTGAAAATTTTTCCTTTTATACCTATGATAAAAATACATGCGCAGATGATATGATTGAATCCTATAAACTGGTAAATAAAATTGTAGTTTTAAAAAATACCTTTATAATATGCAATAGCTTATACACAAAAAAGATTAATTATTTTATTTTAGACTAAAATGTGCTTTATATTTTCATTGAAAATAATGGAGACTGTAAAAGACTTGTGATATCCCCGTTTCCCTGGTATATGAAAAGAGTGTTAGGTATAATCGGTTGTTAACAGTTAATAATTAAAACAAATCTGATGTGTACACCACATGACTTCCTTGTACGGAATTTTCCTGCGTTTCGTTTAAGCATATTGAATTAACAGTTAACGAATTTTGAATTAAATCTACTTATTCGATACCGCATAAACCACAATAGAATAAATGCACTCTTTAAAGTTCACTATCGGCACTAGTTCACTTAACAGCGTTAATATCATTCGTTTTATAACTCAGAGTGCGTAACGTTATAGCATCTGAAGAATTACAAGTTCTATTCAAATCTATATATATGCACGCGAAATACCACTGGCTCATCATGAAATCTCCGAAACTATACACCCGATTGACTTAATGCAAAATTGACACTATATTTAGTTACTCATTCCAGGATGTAGATGCGCACTAAGAACGAATTTTACGTAAATACTGTCCAAAACGAATTTTTGTTATACCATTACAGGCGGACAGTATACATTATAACTGACATTATTATTTCCTAATGCTACATTATAACAGCATTATGCTTATCTATCTATCTAGTATATATATATAAGCAAAATACCACTGACTCATCACGAGATCTCCGAAATTATACACCCGATTGACTTGAAATTGTGCGTAGTTACTCATTTCCACGATGTCGACGTGCACTAAGAACGGATAACGGATTTTACGTAAATCCTGTCCAAAATGGATTTTTGTTATACCATTACAGGCGGACAATATACATTATAACTGATATTATTATCTATTATGCTACATTATAACAGCATTATGCTTATCTATATATATATATATAAGCGAAATGCCACTGACTCATCACGAGATCTCCGAAACTATACACCGGATTGCCTTTAAATTTTGCATAGTTACTCATTCCAGGATGTAGACATGCACTACGAACGGATTTTACATAATTCCTGTCCAAAATGGATTTTTGTTATATGATCACAGGCGCCACTAAGTCAAAACTTTGTGTGTGTGAGTTTTGATTTTGATTCGCTGACTGGCACTATATTTCCCGACTTTAAATTTAAAAAAATTACATTCATTATCAATTCAAAATTAGACATTTCGTCTATATAAGAAGTCTAGGATCACATTCAAATAGATAGAGTGCCCAGCAAAGCGAGCGGATGTTAGCTAGTACTATAATAAATCTAAAACGATGTATAAAAGAAATTAAACAAATAAAAAAGAACCAGCTTTTCACAGACGATTCAGCGCCACTTACCTAATGCGCATGCGCTACTAATTAATTCATTTTTTACTTCGCGATTCGATACATAAAAATTCGAAATATTTTCATTAAAAATTGAAAGGTATAGAAAACGTAAATCCTCAAGTACAGTTAAAACAATTAAAAAGCAATTTTTACAGTTAAAATTACAGTTTGTACGCAAAAACAATCTAATAACTTAAATCATAATTCCAGAATGAATTAAGCATAATCAAATTCGCTAAAAGAACCTTGTATTTGGCGTAGAACAAAATTCTCCTGATGAGGAGGGACCTGTAGCTGCCCTCGAAATCGATTGAGTGTTTTTAGTAAATGTACGCCAAGTACAAGGTTGTTTATGCGAATTTGATTGTCACATTGGCGTGTTTCTCTTCTGTTGAATTAAGCATAATTTAATTCGCAATAAGAAAAGAAGACGTTACTTTGTTGTTGCGAAGCTTAGTTTCTCTAGATTGGCAACAAATCTACTATTCTGCTAAGTATCAAATGTAAACAAATATGTCCACTATCATAACCAAAAATTAGGCTTAGCCGCACTTTAAAAAACTTTTTAAATTGTTGATAATTCCACAATTATTGTTGCATGCAGGTTAACTAAGGCAGAAAATCGTAACCGAAAGGTAAGAACAACATAATTCAATCATTTTTAAAGCAAAAAGCACAATTTACAAACATATAAAGAAACTGAGCTCACTGAGCCGAGTAACAGAGTGGATATATATATACATATGTTTATATACACTCATGTCCAAAATTATGTTTACATGCATAAATTCACGGATTTCTCAGAGACTATGACTTATAATTTAATGAATTTTCGTGGAATCATACATAACATGATGACGCATAAATGCAAAAGAAAAATTGAAGATCACCTCATATGATATAAAATTGTAGCATGAAACAATAAAAATGGTAATAAAGTGTGACAAAGAGAGTTAAGAAAAAAAAGGAATGATTCAGAAAAAGAATTAAGTCTTATGAATTTAATATGGAATATGATCTCCCCTGACTTGTACACACATATCACAACGTGTTTTAAGGCTGGAAATAACGTTGTTAACCACAGTTTGGGGAATTAATCTCCACTCTTCCAGCAATGCCGTCTTCAGAGCATTTACATCTCTAGGAGGAGGATGTATACGTGCAATTGCTCTTCCAAGGTAGTCCCATAAGTTCTCTATCGGGTTAAGGTCAGGAGAGTTTGGTGGCCAAGGTATTCGCTTAATGTCTTCACTTTCAAGGAATTCATCAACGAGGTTTGCTCGATGTGGACGGGCATTATCATCCATAAATAAAAAGTCAGGTCCATATGCACCCCTGAAAAGTCTTACATAAGGATCTAAGACCTCATCCCGATATATCTGGCTTGTCACAGATCCGCTGCTGAACACGTGTAGGGGCGTACGTCCATCGATCATTATTCCACCCCATACCATCACACCTCCACTACCGAAACGGTCACGTTCCACAATGTTCGAGGGATCATTTCGTGTTCCTGACTCCCTCCAGATGTAAACACGTTTAGAATCACCAGTTAAACTAAACCGCGACTCATCAGTAAAGAGAACATGGGACCATTGATGTTCAGTCCAGTTTTGATGTTCTTTACACCAATTAAAGCGATCCCTCTTTTTCTGTGAAGACAGTAAAACACATACCCTTGGCTTTCTGGCATAAAGGCCTTTTTCATTAAGCCTTCTGTATATTGTTTGCCGTGATGCAACAGTTCCAGTGGCGGCTGCAAGCTCTGAACTTAACTGGCGAGCAGTAGCCTTTCTGTTACGACGGGCAGTTAATGCCAGATACCGATCTTCAGAAGCAGTTGTCATTTGTTTCCGACCTTGTCCAGGCCTCCTTACAACACTTCCATCATTTTGAAACTGTTTCCGTAGACTATCTGTCTTGAAATATTCAGACTTGTGGCTGTTTCCATGATTGACTGCCCTGCTTCTAAACGGCCAATAATTCGCCGCTTTACAGATTCTTCCAAATTTCTACTTCGAAGCCATAACAAACCGCTTTGAGTCCCTACACACTGAAATCAAACGCTATGTTGCAGAAATTCACTCAAATATTCAGTTTGCGCAAAGCGCTTGATTCACCCTTGGATGACGTAACGCCTAGATTTGCATATCACAAACCGTTTGATTACTTTTGATTGGATAATGCTAATTAGGCTTGGTTTTCACACATTCCCTGCAAATACGGATCACATTGATTCGATATTTCATTGAATATCATCATTTTTGGGTATGTAAAGATAATTTTGGACATGAGTGTACTTTTGGTGCGACCGATAGCAACCAAAATGCGAAGTAACATCTATGTTATAGCAGTCGTATGTACAAAATTTCAGCGTTCTGAGGCTAGTCCTTTTTGAGTTATACGAGATACATACATACGTATGTACGCACAGACGTCACAAAAAAATCTCTTCAGAATCCATTTTAAATCAGTTTTATAATTTTATTGGGGAAAAAGAGTTCTTTATTCTGTCCTTCTTTATTCTGTTCTTATAAAACCCGAAATTTTTCGCGATTACAATACTTCCTTTTTACTTCGTACAAGGAAGTAAAAGAGGATGGTAAGTGAACTTAAGTTTCTTTATACAGTGAAGCCCGACTATGGCTAACTGGAATATTTGCGATTCGCCACCCCTAGTTAAAATTAAGCAAATAAGAGATTTGTAACTCCTTTATAAAGCACAAATACAATTACGATTCGAATCACACAAAACTGTCGCCAAACAGTGCTATTTAGCGCTAATAATGGATAAGCGTAACATAACTTTTTTTTTTTTTTTTTTTTTATGTACACCCGATTAATTTTCGCTAAGTCGGTTTAATTTTTATATAGAAACGATGTAAGTTAACTCCTATTTATCTGTATTTCAATCCTATTTTCAAGAAAGAAAAAATTAAAATTTGAGACTTGTCTTCAACTGAACAGCATGCAGTATTTCCAAAATTACGATATCCTGGCTTGAAAAATGCGACTTATATAAAAATGAGATAGCACTGGTGTTGCCACGGGAAAAATTATGACGAGCAATTTAAGTCTTTTATGTGTTACATCCGTAACTTGTATATACTGATTATATACTAAATAAAGAGAGACCTATACCTTCAAACTTCTGCCCGAATGACTGGAGCAAGATTGGCGAGATCTCTGCCGATTTTCATGATCGACATAATTTCGTAATCGAATATGATGTTTCACTTCGCCATTTATGTTTGTAATGTCTATTTTTCTTTCAAAATCTCACATAATTTAAATGTAGACGTTTGATGTTGAAGTTGATAATAGATATTTTGTAAAAAAATGTCTGAAAGGGTTCAGATTTTAACGATCGCCGAAAAGCATTCTTTTCAAGTTTTGAATGCAACACAGGTCCGATGATAAGTTAATAATGTTTATTTTATCAAAAGAAACATTTCAGAGGTCTGGAAATTTCCACAAAAATAGTCGTTCAACTCTCCACAGTATCACAAAGCACAATTTAGTAGTTATATTTTTTTAATGGTCAGGCGCTTTATTTAATAGCTATTATACTTGTGCCACTACAAGGACCGGAAGTCGTGGCCATTTCATTACGGAAACACCTAACGGGTGGCCACCGTTGCCTCCTGTATGGGGACGGACAGTTACAGCCATGCCTTCTCCGGTATTCGAACCCGGGCCCATCGGTACGACTGCCTGAATTGATGTGACTGGCCTACTCTATGGAGAACTGCAACAATAGTACCGACACACATTAGGTGTGTATCTGATAAGAATACGAAGTTATGACATGTTGAAGTAGACATAGGTTTAGAGGCTGGTTAATATATGAGTTCTACTCTCCAAACCATAGATCCTATCCATGACAATGTAATGATTAATTGATTGTATATTTTTTTTCATACGGATTATTATGTAACAATTATTGTAAAGATGACACTCTCTATTTAGCATTGTAATATTACTATCATTGATTCAATGAATGCCACCGCCGGTGGATGGTAGATTCTTTTTCTGTCGCATGGATATAACTATCTGATTGGTGTAGAACTTTGGTCGGAGGTCTATACGACAGCATTTCGGTGACTAACTACTATACCGACTGAGCGGCAGTAGTTACACTTTACGCTAACAACTTACAACTACTGAGAGCAGATGCTCTCTCCGGTCTACCCGTCCGCCCAGAAATGTCTAGTACTTTTCGAAATTACTGGAAGGCATATGAGCACCGAGTATAGTTACAGTTGCATATGAAATCAATTGCAGTCATTCCGTTATACCTATTACGGTAATGTAGGCACTCGACCAAATATTCGCCAAGTTTGGCGACTTTTGACAATTATTTCGCGACAAAAAATAGTCTCCGTTGTCTTCGCAATATCTCGCCAAATTAGCGAGACAGCCATTCACTCACTATTAAATAGACTTCCCCTGTATTCTTACTTTCCTGGCAAATCATCGTCTTTCTAGATTTTATGTTACATTATACAGGAAAAGTACAATTTCACATATAATTGCACTAAAATCATCTATCTATCTATGTATGTACAAAATTCGTGACATTTCCCACTTCCCAAGAATTGCCCGTCCCGCGCAGTTCGATCCTTGGGCAGGAAGCCATACTTACAAGTAAGGCAAATTAATGCACTATTTAAACATAATAGTCGTACGTAGACTTCCACAGTGAAAAATTGGCCAAAAAAAGTGCGACTATTGTGCGAGTAAACACGGTAGGACCTGGGTCTTAGTAAACTATTTACATTATATACACTATGGGAACTACGTACTGTGGCCATAGTAAGGGGCTAGCCTATCGTAAGGTGCGACGTATAATGACTTACGGATCCGAAGTACGACGAGAAAATTATGACTTACGGATCCGAACTACGACGTTGTTCGGCCTATTTAGGAATGCGTAAGGACCGTCCCAAGGTGGCTGTTGTTTAGAAGATAGTCCTTTCCGTCAAATCGGATTTCGTAACCACTCCTTATCACCTTCGTTGATGTCCTGTAGCTCTCGTGTCGTATCGGGTATTCATCTTCTTGGCGCGAAGTTGACTCGCTCTTGGGCAAAATTGTGCGTAACTTCAAACCGTGCCTGAATATCTTGGATGTACTTTTCAGGCTATGAAAGCGCATCTGGAAGGCAACCGAACAAGAGATCACGACCAAAGAGCATCTGGTATGGAGGCCGGCAGTTTCATGGATAGCACTGCGATAGGATGGTGCTATTAAACCTTTCTACCATGCTGTCTGACTGGGGATGTAAAGGTGTCGTTTGGGTTTTCTCCATGGCCAGTAGCTTATAGAATGTTTTAAATACAGCCAAGATAGAATTTCTTTCTTGATGGAAATGCAACTGAAGAGGCACTCGGAGCTTGAAAATCCGATGCTCTATCATTACCTCTGCTACCGTGACAGCCTCCTGATCAGGAATAGGATATGCTTCCGGTCACTTGGTAAAGTAATCAATGATAACGAAGATTTATTTGTTGCCATCAGCAGTTCGTGGCAGAGGTCCCAAGAGTCCCACCAATCTGCTTGCTCTCTTTCAGCTTATGAAGAGATCTTTCGACGGAAGTAAAGTCCTTCACAAATCTCCTGTAGCGGGTGCAAAGGCTTAAGAAACTTCACAGCTGATAGGCATTGGCGAGGCTTCTCCAGTTTTTAACTGTTGACACTTTTTCTGAATCTGTACATACACTTTCGGCTAAGCTAGCGTGTCCAAATTAAGCCATTCTTGTCTGAATAGTTTACATTTGGGGGAGACTTTAACTTTAGATTAGTTTCTTTCAGTTCCTTAAGCATTTTCCTAAGATTTTCTAAATGTTGTTTTAAAGTTTTCCCGACGATGATGATGTCATCAAGGTATATCAGACAGGCTTCGTTGGAAAGACCGTTGGAGAGTGCCAATGCTGGTGACGCATTACATAATCCAAACGGTATCCCGTTGAACTGCCAATGTCCGATAGTAAAAATTGTCTTTTATAGATCATCAAGATGTATTTCTAGTTGCCAATATACACTCTAAAGCACTTGCTTCCAAAAAGGTTGTCCAGAATGTCGTCAGTTCTAAGAAGAGAGGTGTCTAACCTCCTTCATCCGAGGATAATTAACACAAAGCTTTTTTTTTCTGACCAGGACGATGGAGAGGCCGAAGGACTTGCTGAAGGGTCGATAACGTCGCTTTCTTGCGTGTCTTTTAGAAGTTTGCGTATGTCTTCCTTGCTAGCAATTGGTAGGCGTCTTGAATGTTGCTTGATTGGTGGGTGATCCCCGGTATCAATTCTGTGCTGTATGTCAAACTGGTTCGTACATCAGAAGACTAGCGGGAAGAAACATCTTAAAATTTTTTAATGACACGTTCGCAGAGTTGCCAGCTTTCCTGATTCAGGTTGGGAGACTCCCGATTTCCTATGATACTCCCGCCAACCCGATTTTCAGCATATTTCTCCCGTCTTTTTCTTATTCTTAAAATTTCTCACCATTTTTATGTATCTTGGCTTAATAGTTCGTTATTTGCACCCCAGAAAAGTGATTTTTGGCGTTTGAAAAAGCGCTTGCCTTTTTTCTAGATGCTTATAAAACCCGAAGTCGTTTCATCGCTGAGATATGGGGCGTTTCTGGTTTTTGTATGAAAGTCCTAAGACGTCGTGTTCATTTCTCCAATGAGAATGAAGCGCTGCTTCGGTTTATCTGGCATATATCAGCCAATGAGCACAAAGCACAATGTTAAATACTATTCTACTACAAAACATAAGCGTAAAGCTCTCTCAAAATAAAAAAGCTGATGTGTACACCACATGACTTCCATGTACGGAATATTAAATTATGCAAATTGTTTTCTGCATGTCATTTAAACTAATTGAATTAAGTCTACTTCGTCTATAGCGCATAAACCACAATAGAATAAATGCACTCTTTAAAACTCACTATATTTATTTATCATAGCGACACTTTGGCACTAGGTTCATTTAACAGCACAAAAATTATGTCATCTGAAGAATTTAAGGAGGTTAGAATAGAAGAAAGGAAGGTTTAACTCAAACCGTGAATCTTGGCGGCCATGTTACGACTACTACTGTGACCTTGTGCAAGGAAATCTGTCATTGCAATTTTTTTTTTAAAGCATGGGATCTTGTGTTACATATGGATACACTAGCCGATTTTCTAAAAAGATCCCTGGGATTACTTTTCACGCCTAAGTACTGACTTTTTTTTAATGCAATTTGATAAATATGTTGAAAAATATCACAATGTCATTTCCTTTTCAGATTTGAAAAAAAAGGACTTAATAATCAAAATATGTTAAATACATTTTAATGTTTCTGTCTGTAGCTGGTATCTTCGTTCCTTAGCATCCAGTGGCTCACAAAAATGATCGGGCACGTTGAATTTTTGTATTCGTTAATGAACATTTAATTACCATTCCTTAGTATGTGGTTTTCACTACCATATTTCCAGCGCTAAGGTGCTTGTTGGCCTGGGATTAAATTTTCTAGACGAGTAGCCTTTTGGACTTAAAAAGCTCACATCGAGTGGTGATCTCTACGATTTACTTCCTGGGCAGCAACTGGAGGGACTTGTTTCTGTTGGATAGTCCAAAAAGGCGAGATGAGACAGCCTTTCAACATCTCTGACGAGCTCATGGAATGTTTCGGTGGGCTGCTGTTGACGAGATTTAAACTGAAGTCTGTTATAATCTTTTAAACACTTCTTCCCAAAGCGCAGCTGCAACACGCTGGACAGAACTTCGAAATCTAGCCTCTGGTTTTCGGGAAGTGCTTGAAGGATATCTGCTACATTTGCTATCAATGAAGAGGCGAGATGGCGGGCTTTAGTTTCGGAATCCCATCCATTTGTGTTTGCCAGTTTGGAAAATTGCATCTGTACACTTGCCAGGAGATCTTTCCATCACATATGGATAGCTTTAGATTGGGCCAGTACAACATATGTTCGGATTTAGAGGCCTTGTCATCAAATTGTTGTTCGATTTGTTGTTGGACAACAGAAACCCGTTCTTCGATTGTTGTTCCACAGCAGAAACTCCTCCTTGAATTTCTCCAGCTTTGTTTACAACTGTTTCTATTCCGCCTTCCATAGCCTTGGATTTGTTTTCTATTATAGCGGTATTTTATTTTATTTTATTTTATTTTTCATTCTTCTTGACATGCTTCAAACTTTTCTTGGCCCACTTTCATCTCTTTGACGAATTCTTGTTCTGCTTTCATTTCTTCTTTGAATGCAGCAAAGACTGCCACCTTCTGCCTTGATTGCTCTTCTATCGCTCATGTTACTGGTATTCAGACAGCAAAAATTGCATTATTACGGCTTCGTAATAGATTGAATGCAAACAAGTCCAGTGATAAGTTGATAAAATTTGTTTTATCAAAAGAATCACTTAAGTGTCCACAAAAATTGCCATGCAACTCTTCACAATATCACAGCATACAATCTGTAGTTACACTTCAAACTGTTTAAAACGTTAAACAGAAAGCGATGCAAAGCGCATATAAAGAGTGAAGCTGACCTGGAGATATCTCAGTACTCTGAACTCATGCTGAACTAACAATTCACAACTACTGATAGCAGATGCTTTCTCCGGTCTACCGAGCCACCGAGAAATGTCTAGTATTTCTCGAAACTACTGGAAGCCATAAGAGGGCCGGGTATGGTTACAGTTGCATATGAAATCAATTGCACTTATCCAATTACTATACTTATTATAGTGCTGCAAGCTCCGGACTAAAACGCCGTCAAATTTAGCGACAAAAATTAGCTGCCAAAACCATCTTCGTGATATCTCGTCAAATTAGCGTGATAGCCATTTACTCAATGTTAAATAAACTTTCGCCAGTATTCTTATTTTTCTTATTTTATTTTAGCATCATCTCGCTAAATTTTCATGTTGCATTATACAGAAAAAAATAACAATTTCACATATAATTGCACTAAAATCAACTATCTGTACAAAATTCGCAACAATATTATGTATCAGTATAGATTATCAATGGGGATGACCAAGGGGAATAGTGAAACATTTTACAGGATATTGGCTGAATATGCATTTATACTAACATGGGAATGGTATATATCTTCTGTATATGTATAAAAAAATATGTAATATAATTCTCTAAAATATTTCATGTTTTTAATTGGTTATATCAAGAATTAAGTGCAATTTTAATTAAATTAATCAGATTTAAGAAGTAAAAAAATATATATAACATTCTTAAAAATTGCTCAGATTAAACATGAAAGACTAATATCTTATGTTTTTTCTTACGGCAACTAACTCAAATGAAACAGCGCAAAATCGTTTGAGATGGGCTAAAAATACTATTGAAAAAAGATTTTTGTACAATAAGCTTTTATTTAAAATGGATATTATAATTAATGCACTAAAGGAGAGAAATAATAGATCATATACTTTAATGGGAATAATAGATTAAATAGTTTTTTTTTATCTACAGAATTATTTAATTCTGTTATTCCCATTAAATAATATGATCACTCATGATAAATTTAAAGAGATAATGGCTTGTACTTTTACCAATGAATGGCAATTAAATTAATAAAAAATTTTATAGGTTTATGCATTAGTCAATGCAATTAAATTGATAGATTTTGTTTTTTAAGAGCCCCACACTTTTTTATTTGCAATATAAAATTGTAAATGAATACTCTAAGTAGAATTATTTTATCTAGTATTCCCATTAAACTGTATGATAAATTATTTTTCTCCTTTTAGTGCCTTAATTATTAAATCCAGTTTAAATAAAAGCTTATTGTATTTAATTTTTAAAAAAAATGCAATCTATTTTGTTTTTTAGTTTTCAATTGCATGTTATCAGTGGTGAAATTTTTACTCATTATTAAAACATAAGCAATAAATTGTAAGAAAATTGTGAAATAAAGGAAAGGAACACAGTAGCATTCAAAGAATAAAGAATTTGCTTTGAATATTCAGTTTCGGAAAGTGGATGTAATAACAATATTACAACAAGCATTTTACATGAAACTAGAATGAAAACATGAATATCACCAGTTCTTCATAAAGTGCACCAAGATGGCAAGCTTTGTCATTAAGGGCATTAAAATGGCAAACTCAAAATCATTTTTTTCTTAAGAATTTTTTTTTTTCTATGGTAGTCTACTTCAGATTTAACACATTTTTTTTAAAGTGGTGAAAATCACTGTTATATTTTTTTATCATTCTTGTTTTAAAAGAAGGCAAAAGTTTGTTTCATATTTCATGAAAATTTCAAAATTTTATATTCGATATATTTTTTGTATTGAAATTATAATTGAATGATTATCAAAAATCCAGGCAAACTACAGAAATTAAGTTACAATTTTCAAACAAGTTTCATTGAAAAGATTTTTTCCTGCTCTATTCAACAATGCAAATTGTAAAATTCTGGTATCTTTAAGCTTGTTTGTTAAACAAAGGAATGAGAAAATTCATTTAAAATTAATTTAATAAATTAATTAATTGTAAAATTAATAAATTAATTAAGATAAATTTGAATCGAATTTTGAAACAATCCATTTTCTGCATTGCGATTTCATTAACTAACAGTGTACGTAGAAAATTTGAGCTCAATAGCTTATCCAGAAATTCAAATTTTTCTAATAGATTTTTCATATGTACATTTCTTTCAATTATGTCACAGTAATGAGTCAATTTCATCATACTGTATGTTAAATACATAAAAGTATTGAATTACTTAATGACTAGTTCATTATGCTTGGTCAGGGAATCTGTTCTGTTTTCTGTTCAAAAATAATGTTAATTGTTCACTCATGGATAATAAATATTGTTGCTGATATCCGCCATACCCCTGAAGAAGTCTGCCCTTGGAACAATTTATTTCCATTATATCATTTATTAATTTGTGTCTGTGTTTAAATTTAGCCCCAGGCCAGCATTTAAACTCTGCTTATTTTGTAAGGTCCTTGCTGTACTGTCTTATATTAATAGTTTAATTGTAACATGGTCTTAGAAAGTAGATTATTTATTTATTTTTTGGTTGTAATGGAAGTTTTCTGCCAAAAAACATTCTTAATAAAGTTTAAAAAAAAAATTAAAGCAGCAGTACCTTTAGCGCAGGTAGGAGTTGGAGCAATGTTGTGCACGATTAACTAAAGTAAAAGTAATCTCCACCCAAATCTATGATTTTCTGGCAAAGTCTTGGTAGTTTTTCAGAGCCTTCGGCCCAGAAACTTCGTGGTTGTGAGTCCAAAAACAGATCAACCACCTTTCAGACATCCTGTGCAGAATGGAAGATAGCACTAGCAAGATGTAGCTGCAGGTGTGAAAATAGGTAGAAGTCCAAAGGAGCGATGTCATGGCTATATGGTAGGTGTGCCAAAAGATATCATTCAAGTCCATACAGAATCCAGCCGGTGAAAGCAGACACGTATAATCTCGCATTATCTTGATGGAACATTACCTTTTTATCCCGGAATTCAGTTCGACATTTTTCCTTGATAGCAGCGCCAACACGGTAGCGTCCAGCGAACTAGTATCTCGCTGCGTACCTTAAGGCTCATTCAGACTGGAGTTTATATGAGCTAATTGAGACATCTGACATGGTCGACCCATTCTTGAAAACCAGTTTTTCCCCATATGGCAGTGAGTTGAAAAATCTGAACTGCAGGTATTGAGGAGCTAGTCAACACATGAAACTGACTTAGCTCAGATAAACCCCAGTCTGAAGAGCCCTTTACTGTCAGGGTTTTACCTTTTTCCAGACAATCTTTGTGGATAATACCACGGCAATCCCAGCAAATAAAAAATGTGATATTTTTGTTAGTCAAATTGTGCTTTGTGACGCTGCCGACGTACTCACCATAACACAGACCAACCCGCTTTTTGGCCTGTGCTGTTAAATAAATCCTTTTGTCATCATAAGTGATGATCCTTAGCAAGCTGTCGAGTAGTTGCATACTGATCTTCTTCGATAAGTTCTCGCAGGTGGGCCTCATCAACATCACTAGACTGGCCAGAGCACTCTGTTTCTTGAATGTCATAGTCCTTGTTTTTGAATTTCTGGAACCAAACTTTCACAGTGTCACATGGTACTATGTTAGTACCTAAAGCTGTACATGTGATTTGGTGACATTCTGTAGCTGACTTTTTGCAACAGAACTGGAAATAAATGATGGTTCTAATCTGGTAGCATAATAGCTCTATATAAGGATAACGATATTTTTTTACAAATTTCACAACACAGTGTTCTAAAACAAATCTCTTTCTTTCAAATGCCAAATATCATTTGACAGAATACAATTAAACATGCATACACGAGCTGTTTGAACATAGATGATATTTACTGTGGCGGGAAACTTTCATTAAAATCTGATTTATATATATGTGTGTGTATATGTATAAGGTATCTGAAAAGGTTTATGCGATAATTTTTTGTGAGAAATAACAACCAAGTCATCCTGACAGGGCTGCTGACACTTGCCATGTGAATTTGACTTTTAGCGATATGAGCTTTTTTAGGTATTTGCTTGCTGTAATTGTGTAAACTTTCCTAGAAATGCAGAGTAAAATTTGTATTCTTGTGAAATTGTAAACACTGTAGCAGTGCTTATTTGACCTAAATTGTATTTGAATTTTTTGGAGTATTTCCTTGTTGAAATAACCATTTCACCCACTCACTAAAATCAAAAGATTAATTACCATCTAGAATTGGCAAAGTTAATCATGCAACATATTTGATTTTCAGACTGTTGTTGTGATATCATTGATTCAATATTTCTGTTTTTTAATTCTGTAAATGTGTACTACTTTTCACATATAACCAATTAGAAAATAAGCGATTTTTTTAACTTTTATTTATTTATTTTGATATTTATCAGTATGTAACATATTTGATTTTCACACTCATTCTAGACTACAAGATACTTTTCTTGTTAATTATTTTCTCTGTTAAATGTAGGCTATTTTAACTTTCCATCAATTGGAAAATAAGCAGAAATTTCTTTTTAATATTCTTTCTTTTAAATCTTCCATTATTTTTTCCATCATTATTTTTAAAAAGGTAATCATATTTAACATACCAGTAACTGAAAAAGAAGCAATAATTTTTTCAAGAGCCCAAAATTTTTGCATAGTGAGCAAATGTCAAAAAATTACCATTAAATGAAATTATTGGAAAGAAGGTATTTATAGATACCATATGAAAATTTGCTCTGTAAAAAAGTTTTTGTGCTGATAACTGGCCTTCTGGTTTTAGGATTCCTTTTTTTACAGCCTTGCACTTCATATGCTAGTTAGTTGAAGAATTCCATCCGATGGTGCAACAGATGGTTAAATATAGCTAAACATGTGGCAATTAATTGGAAAAACTAATGAGAGAAATCTGTTGCTTCATTTTGATCGAATGCTTAAAACATAGGTATGGTACTCCTAAAATAGTAAACCTGAAAAGATCATTGAATCTGTCTAAATGTTTCCTTGTGCAAATACTAGATAGATGTATCAAAACTGTAATGGAATGATAAAAAACTATGTACATAAAAGAAATACAGTATATTTAGGTAACTGTTATGTTTAATAAGAAAATATCCAGTTTTCAACAATTTGCAGTGAAACATAGATACAGCTTTGTAGAGCCAACATCAGCCACAAATACGCAGAAAAATGAATAATTCTGGGGGGCAAATAAAATTGTGAAACAAAAGACAAAGGGTAACAGTTCACCAAGAATTTGATCCATATTTAGGGGAATTTGTGAATCGACAATATGTAGGACAAGAGAAAATATTTGATTGTATAATTGTAGCAATTCAATAATAATGGCTTACACACAGGGAAATAAAATTGTATTTACTCGTATATATCTGTCCCTTGCATATTCCCCCACCCCCTAGTTTTTTAACACAATTTTTAGAAACTTTTGATTTATGGTAACAATATAAAATGTGTGCACAAATATAAAATTATTTGTGTAAGTAAAAGGAATATTTTTAAAAATGAAACCTCCTATGAAAGGCATAATGTAATAATATTATTGTGCCATTATGTGTGCTTTTCAGTGTGCCGTGCATGTAATTTAAGCCATCTCTTTAAAGACCACATATTTTTCCGTTCCCAGTTTTCATGTGGTAAAATTACCAGGAAAGAATGGAAATGCACTGTTTTCCATTGTACATTGTAACTTTTAATTTTTTGAAGGTTGCCATAGTGTTTTCTAGTTTTCTTCAAATTAATTTTAAGTGCCACTAAATTTTACCACAACTGTGTTGACAAGAAAGAACCAATAGTTTTTATTCATTCTTTATTTATAGTCATAAGTGGACATTCAGAATGATTTTCATGTGTATGCAGACTGCCATATATGTAACTGTTATTAGATCAAAATGTTTTTTATTTTTCACATAGCTCTGGATTGTCTGAGATACATGATAAATGGGAGCAGTTTGATTAAAGTGAGGCCAAGTGCTCGTCAATATCGCCGTTTCTTCTCTCTTGAAGAAGATCTTTCTGCTCTTCGATGGATACCATCATCTAAAAAGTCTTCAAAAGCCAAAAGTATTTTCAAAATTTTTCCTTCTGTAGTATGAATTTAAATTGAACTAAAATTGAACTAAAATTTTTGCATCATTAGAAAAAAGTGTTAGGTTTAATATTTTGAATTTATGTACAATTTATGTACAATTGTCTGTGCATGTGTATAGGTATTTTTCTCGTGACCATTTTGAATTTAAAAAAAAAAAAAAAACTGTCACCAAAAAGTGCTTTCGTTTTATTTAACTGCAGTCTACAGTGTACATTTAGTCTTTGTAAAAAGATGAAAGTTAACTGCTGTTTTAGTTGCCATTTTGGAATTTTGAATTTTTATCTGCTATATCTGCAACTTGTGCCTGTTGATTATCTAACTAGTTAAAGAATGATCTGTGATTATCTAACTAAAGTCGATACCTTCAAACTTCTTGAAGGATTGGCATAAGTTCTGGCAGGAACTCTACCAACTTTACCATTGATAGGAAAGTATGTACCTATATTAGTAATAAAATACAACTTTTAGCTTGAAAAAATTCCATGTTTTAGTTAAATAATTCAAATTAATAATAATGCTTTCATATTTATTGAAAAATAGGACCTTGAATGTAAGACTCTGTGCCTAGGATAAATTTTAAGAAATCAAAATATTGATGAACATTTTGTCTTTCAGCAGTTTTGAAGAAGAAAATCTCAGTTTGCTTCCTTTTCTTTTAAAATTTCCTTGAAATAACTGTACCTTTATCTGTGGCACAAGAATATTGTTAGTGATACTTTCTTACCCACTTGTTTTCGGGCATACCAATGACTAATATAGAAGGTGCAGATCTAAGTAGAAATCAGTTAGATATGACTATTATAATAAGGATTTTGTACTGAATTATTATATTTAAATTTCTAGTTGAAATAGACAAGTTTTTCTTTTTTAACAGATAATATAATGAATGTAGATAACAGGTTAATGCATGTTGAATGCAGAAATTTGGTAAGTAAGTAATATGTTAAATGCTATTTCATCTGCTCTTGATATTTGTTGGTGGGAATTTTAAACAGCTGTAAGCTATTTAAATTATATGAAGTTTGTATTGTATTGTATGTATGTGTGATATGCTAAATCATAGAATGTTGAACAAAGCAGAATTTTCATATTCAAGTATAGCTCGTTGATATTTTATTTTTATATTATTGAGTATTTGGATTTAGAATCTTTTATTTAATAATTGGTAACTGAGTATACTCTCTAATTCTGGCAATGTGTCTTACTACTTGTTGCACAGTTTCATTTTGTTGTAATGTGTAAGGAATTTTCTATAAGAAATTAATTACTTTAGCAAAGTTTCTTGATTTTAAAGAAATGCAGAAACCTCATGTTTATTAAATTGCCATATTTAATCTGTTACATAAGTATATTTGTTTGTATTGTTATTCTAGTATTAATTAGGTCCATGAAAGAAGTCAGAATGGGACGAACAACAGATGTACTTAGGAGCAAAGAAATTGCTTGGACATACTCTGAAGATTGTGCTTTCTCTATTATATATAATGATAACTTTGAATCTCTAGATCTGATTGCTTCCTCACCTGATGAAGCCAATATTTGGGTCACTGGACTAAATGTTCTTATTGGAGCATCCAAATGTAAGATAAAATATGTTTTATTTATTAGAATGTGTAATAATTTCTATTTAAAATTTAATGTGTTATTGTTTTACTGATTTTTATTCTTAACTGTACCAAGATGTATAGTATGTGGACACTGTTTTGTATAGTTTTAAAGTAATTTTTATTGTAGCAGTTTATTGATATACACCCATAATTTTAGTTTTTGACGAATATCTTTATGCAAATTTATAAAATACTGAAAAAATTTCAGCACTTTCTGATTACTCGCACCCTCACTGAAAAGTCGCAAAAAAGTATTCATGAGGCAAAGCAGTATGTTGTCAAAATAAATATGTAGTAACCCATGATGTCACCAAAAAATATTTATGTGGCAACCCAAGAGTGTGCATAGCACATGTGTGTTTTGCTCAATGCTGAATGCACAATGCCGAATTTGTGTAAGTCTCTGATGTTATTTTAAGCAAAAGGATCATGTAAACATGGGGAGAACAACAATGCAAATAAAAAAAATTTCTCAAAAAAAGCAAGCATTTTATAACCTATATTTCTTGCTCTTTTAATTTGATTGATAGATTGCTGTTTATGGATTCTTAGTGACTCACCGTTTTGAAAATAGCTGTTGCCTTTCATTCATTAACTTAATAAAAAATTAATCATCAATGAGTTAAAAAATGCTCTCCGAGTTCACCAACAAGTTCATTACATTTCTGTGGGGGTGTGCAGATAATAAAAAGTACTGAAATTTCTGTTAGTGCCAAATTTTATATTAACTTCAGTTATATTTTTAATTGTGTGTGGTCTTTGATTACTTCACTCAAATAATCACTTCGATTTTCATTATACAAAGTTGGTACAAATTTCATAAAGAGTGTTTCCATACATTGTCCATCTTATAAGTGGTAAATTCATTAAAGTGAGAGATTCTACATTGCATTCCTAACTAAAAACTGCTAAAATCACCATTATTGTGATACTTTAGATTATGTTAAACATATGTAACATTTGTTTGCCATTGATCTTAATCTATAGAACGGTACTTACGTATTAACGCAACCACCTTAGAAGAAATCTTTGTATTTTCAGAATGTGCCAAACTCTGGCAACCATAATCATAACTATCCTTCTGGCAACCATACTCATAATAATCAAGCAACGCTGCCATTTTCAAATGCGCTCTTTTTCTTTGTATTCCAAGTTCCATCGGTAATTATAAATAAATTGCGATATTTTTTTGCTTTCAGCTTAGTTTTAAAATTTTTCTTTTTTTTAAGGGAAAACAGATCACTGTGTACTTTGGAAAAAGAACAATGAAAAAAATATTGCAGAAAGATTTAAAGGAGCATTTTTTAATTCATCATGTAATCTTCATTTAATAACTCAAATTTGCATTTTAAATTGTTAAAGTATGCTTTCTTTTCATACTTTGAAAATGCTTACCGAGTTACAATAAATATGGATAGTCTAAGAATCTTTCTTAAGAAAAAAAAAAAAAAAAA
>KK117068.1:259716-272692 GCA_000611955.2 Stegodyphus mimosarum | reverse complement strand
TTAAAAAAAAAAAAAAAAAAAACACTCAAAAACAACCAACTTGCACCTGATAAGTAACATTTACCGTTTCATCTTTAAAAAATCAAAAAATTGCCAAACTGCGCCAAGCTGGTTGCATTAATACATAAGTACCTATAGAACAAACACTTCTGTAGCAAATTTAAATCCTAAACCTTTATTCAAGATGTGAAATTAGTTCTTAATATTTACCTGAAAATAGCTAATATTTTATACCGAGTAAGTGGTTATAATTATTGTGCTTTAATAAATAAGATATTATTATCTGGCAAACTGGTTCTGTATGATAATATTTAGTTTTCACCTTTGTATATAGTCTTTATATACACTGGTTTCGAAAAATCAAGGAAAAGTCACAAAAATAGTGATAACTCTTTCAAAAATAAGCCAATCCTTATAAAATTTGAGTATGTTGCCAAATATGAGTTGTTAGTAAAACTGCAGTATGCAAATTAGTGGCATTGCAGTCGTAATGCATCATCTATGAGGAGCATAAAATTGCAGGTTTGAGAGCAAGCCTGTTAATTTTTCTGTGATACTGAGGTAACAAATCTGAGATAGCCAATTCATGGCAATGACCTACAGGCATCATTTGCCCAAAGAGCTGTGTTGGAGAGCTATTGAGAGACAAGGCAGGCCAGAAGAGGAAGTCAGACAGAAGTGGCCAAATGGCAAAATATGAGTCATTCTGTGGTTCATAGACTTTGGCAACATTTCTAACCATATATTCGGCATCCAGAAGCTTCAAACAAGGATGGACAACTGATACGACGAGTGTTGATGACCGATGTTTGTTGTTATGTGCACAAAATAATAGAACTGCAATTACAACTCAACTTAGGTCCTTCTTTGTTGCAGCCACTGGAAGGTTGGTGTCAACATCAACTGTGTGTAGAAGGCTTTAAGAAGAAGGTCTGTACAAAATGCGACCAGCCATTTGTATGCTGCTCATGTTACGTCATAGAAGGGAAAATTTGAGTGGGGCACGTCAACATACCCAGTGAAGAGCTGTTCTGTTTGTAAATGAGTCCAGGTTTAGCCTCCAAAATGATAGTAGGCATTACTTGACCTTTCACGGATGTCTTTCAAACATCCAAGAAAGAGAAGCATATGGAGGAAGCAGAGTCTGTGTTTGGGGTGGTATCGCTTTGGGTGAACGCACAGACCTCCATGTTTTTCCGCATGGAACTGTGGATACTCAGTCTTATAGAAATAATATCCTTGATGCTTATTTGCACCCTTATGTTGGGAAAATAGATGATCATTTCCTGTTACAGGATGACAACACTACACTGCACTGCACAGGGTTCGCATCATGGATGATTATCTTCAGTAAACAATTCAGCATATGGAATGGCCAGCTTGATTACCGGATCTGAATGCTATCGAGCATGTTTGGGATGCTTTAGGAAGATGTGTAGCTGTTCTTGGTCCTCCTCTTTATACCCTTGCCATGCTTGAAACTGCTTTGCAAGAGCAACGGTTCTCACTTCTATATACAGTGATGTGTGATGCTGTCAGTTATGATTGACTGCATAATTGACAGCATCGCACATCGATGTATATGTTGTATTGCTTCTGAGGGAGATTGCACTCCATATTGTAAGCAATTTTCTATACTAACCTGACTCATCCAATTTGCTAATTTTATACATATGCTAATTTTTTATAATACCATAATTGTCTGGTAATTTCTTTTCATGTTATTTTATACCTTACTATGTGTTGTATACTGTGGGCCAGTTTCATTAAATTCTATATGTAAATTTTAGAGTAATCGTTATTTTTGTGATTTTTCCTTAATTAATGATAGTCAGTGTAGTTTCGCCATTTTTGTGTAAATATACCTTGAAAATCACATGTTATTTTGCTTAATATGAAATTATTAAGAATTAATATTTGCACTTAATCTAGTTTATGTTACCTGTATATTATGAAATGTTTCTTAATTTGAATGTTTTGTTAAATTTTACCATTTTACTTACTATTTTTTCCAAAGTGGAAAATAATTTTCTCTTTCATTTTGTTAAATTTTTGCTTGTGAATGATTTTTTTAAATAAGCTTTCGCTGTTTTAAAAAGTATGCAGTATTTCCGAGTCTGTCTGTATGCTTGCTGATACAGTTGAAAAATTTTTAATTATGGGACATTTTCTGAAAAGTAAAAATGATGTGCCGAATTTGAGAAGTATAGTGGAAAATCAGTTTTAAAATGTGTTTAGTTTCAAAGTAAATTTGTCCCCCCCCCCAAAAAAAATCATCTGTTAGATACTTAGCATACTGTTATTGTTATTAACTTTTGCAAAAAAAATCTGATCTTTTTCTTTCTAAATATGTATATTAGGTACATATATATTACTTATATGCAGATGATAATTCAAAAATTATATTTGATGACTATCAAGAAAATAATTTTAATGTACGAAATGTATTACTGTTTTAAAGAAATATTGTCTGCTATGTAACAATATTTTTCTTAAAGATTCAGGATAGAAAAGACTAGGTTGTTGTCTTCTAAACAAATATTATTTTTTTATGCTGTTATATATTTCTAGCTTATGTTTTAACATATTATTTCATCAGCAGCTCCTGATACTTTTGACGAGAGACAGAAAATGCGAGAAAAGTATCCTTTTCTATTGTATAAAATTGATTTATTTCTGTAGATTTGGCTTTATGATTGCAAATTGTATAACCTTAATGAAATTGATCAGATGGTTAAAAGAAGTTTTTGAACAAGCTGATACAAGTCAAAGAGGGCTTTTAAGTGAAGGTGAAACTATATCATTGATGAAGAAGCTGAACAATCAGTTGAGCACTGTTCGCCTGCGACAAAAAATTATGGTGAGTACAGCAATGTTTTGTATGATATATTTTGTAAGTTCTTTGTCAAATTATTTGAACCTAGTGTATCATCATATTTAGGCCAAATAAAAATTGTCTCATGTATATATGAGGAGCAGTCAAAAAGTTCCTGGAATTTCATTATGCAGTACGAAGTCCAAGATTCAGACGTCCAATATCCGGAATGATCTAAAGTCCAGACTTCAAAGCCACCACGAACTTTTTTTTTTTGTCTGAAGTTGCTTTGTCCCTGAAGGACTATTGTTTTCATTTTGGCATTTTGTGTTGATTCACTATAAATGTCCGATTCACTTTCCAAATTGTTGCCACCAAACATTATCATCCTGTATTATATTTAAAGAAATTAAATAATGAAGAATCTGCATAAAAGTATGTATGTTTCTCGCATTGTGATAAAACAACAGTACTTACAGCCATCCAAATTTAAATAACATACATTTCTACCTGAATATGGGCATCTGAAAGCCCAAATTTGTAATTTGTTTTATTATCTATTTCATATTTTGTAAAACTTTAACAAATTTTTTATTAAGAAACTCAACGATTTAAAAACGAGCAATGGCAACACTCTATGGAGGAGGAAAAAATCCTTTTTATCTCCAGTGCATGGGACTGTGTATCGGAAATTCTAAAGATATGCTCATTTTAAAATTATTATGTGATATTGCAGTTGATCTGAATTTTATTATTGAAATGCAAAGAACATGATATTTAATAAATAAAGGTAACGCACAAAACATTAAAAAAAAAAAAAAAAGCGCCCCTTTGGACGTAATTTAAAATCTGGTTTTCGGGGCCCCCCCCCCCCGTATGTTTTGCACATGCACATTCTATTTTTTCCCCTATAGTAAAACATTGAGAATCTCAATTCTTAATTTCACTTCAACACTAAATAAAATACTTTGTTATTGAAGAAACAATTATTTTAGCATAAATTCGTTTGATCAATAATTTGGCTTCGTAGCTGCGTATCTGCTTGGCATGCATCTGAAACCGAAATACTCTACATAGGAACATCATTGAGTTTGCACCTACTAATATTTTATACAGCAGATGCCAACCTGGTGAATCATTACTTGTTATATTTTGTTTTCATCACCACATGTTTATCAACACATGGCAACTTAAGTAATTATTCATGCATCAATGCCTAAACAATTTTTTTATATCAGTAATTAAATAACAAAGAGTGTGGTAAACTTTTATGTTGACATTACACTTGGTAATTATTATAGATTTAAGTTAAATGTGCTAAGAAACGTTGGTGAGGGAAAAAATTAATATAAATTTCTTTCCGTATACAAAAAATAGATTTTGTTAATGATACTCATAGGCCAAAAGATTACATTTAGTGCTATTTGAATTAAAAATGACTGATTTGTTATTCGCACAAAACCATAACTGGCACTAGAGCTGTTATGGCCACACTGAGCAGCAGAATTTAAAGAACACATAATTTTGAATTTAGATAAGCACGAGCGACAAAATTAAGGGATGACAAAATTTTTAGAAATTAGGGAAAGCACTGGCACCCAAAATTTAGGGGCGATAAAAATTTAGAGCTTAGGGAGGCACCTGGTAGCAGAATTTAGGACCCGCAGAGACTGCATCAGGTGGTAAGATATCGAGCACCTGCCCTCGATAAGCCTTAAGTATATGTTAAGTTTTATTTATTCAGGACTCTAATAAACATTTGCAAGAAACAGACATAAGTATAGCAAATAACTAATACAATTCAGGCTTAATTGTCTATAAGACAATCAGAAAATTAAGCCTGAATAGATAGATAGAAGCAAGACAAAATTTATCAGAACAACTTGTCTTTTGTCGCCAATCTCATGATCCATAGCTAATAATGTATATCAGACACTATTAACTCCTTCCTTCTCGCTCCCGTGAAAATGACGGGGTGAAGTTTCGTCCTCTATTTCTCGCGCCCGTGATATTTCCGGGCTGGAGTGTTCAAAAATAATGCGCCAAAAATATTAAAACAATCTATTTCTTATGCCCGGAATCATGTTTTATTTCTCAATATGTACACCAGATGGCTGCACTAGACTATTTGCAATGTTTTTAGATATAGTTAATTTATTTTAAACCAGATGTCAGGACTCTATAAACACGCATATTTGAGATGTTTTTTGAAATCTTATTACTTTCCAAAGCGCGCGCTTTTTTGTTTTCTCAGTTACTAAGTTAGCCTCTTTGTGAATACATGTGTTTTGCATTCGGTAAGAAAATATTTTTTTAAATGTTGTATACATTATGGAGGTAGAGTCAGGCAGTGAATCTGATTCCGATTTTAGTATAAATGGATCTGAGAGTGATTCTGAAATAACTGATTTTTATGAAAGTTCGGACAGTGAATCTGAAAGCAGTGATGATGGAGCTGTACTGTTGCCTGGACGAGTATGGACTAAAATTACTTCAGTAGATCATGAACCCCCACGTTTTAAGTTTTTAGGAACGCCAAAGGTAAATATACATTTTGATCCAAGTTCTGGTGTGTTACAATATTTTGAGTATTTTTTAAATGATAATTTAGTGAATCTCATTATTTCGGAAACGAATAGATATGCCGAACAATGTCAAAATTCTTCATCATTCCGCCTATTCAAAAAAAGAAAAGCTTGGACACCAGTCACGAAAGAAGAAATTATGAAATTCCTGAGTATAGTAATTTTACAAGGTATTGTAAAAAAACCAGACACAAAAATGTACTGGAGTAAGAAACATTCTATTTCAACACCTTTTTTCGGGAGCATAATGCCTTGTAACAGATTTTACGAAATACACAAGTTTCTGCATTTTGTAAATAACGAAACGTTTGATTCTAACACACATCCAAATCCAAAGCTGTATAAAATTTGGCCAGTGTTAGAGCACCTGAATGAATTGTTCCAAAGGGCTGTAACTCCTGGACGAGATGTTGTAATTGATGAAACTCTCATGCTCTTCAAAGGTCGTTTAGGGTGGCGACAGTATATGCCTAAAAAGAGATCTCGTTTTGGAGTTAAATCTTATTTATTATGCGAATCAAGCTCAGGGTATATATGGTCACAAATTATATATACCGGAAAAGGCACGGTTTTTGATCAGACATATAAAGATCTGCCTCAGTCAATTCAAGTCGTGATGTCACTCATCAAACCACTTCTAAGACAGGGATATTGTCTGATAACAGACAACTTTTACACCTCTCCAGAACTGGCAGACATGCTTCTAAAATTTCAAACAGACACATATGGAACTGTAAAAGTAAACCGAAAAGAAATGCCTCATGAACTGGTAAAAAAGAAGATCGCAAAAAATGAAAATATTGCTTTTCGTCGAGGTAAAGTTCTTGTCATGAAGTGGAAAGATAAGAAAGATGTTACTATGCTATCTACAGTCCATACAAATGACATGGTAGATGTACAGTGTCATAACAAAGTTGTCAAAAAACCTGCAATTGTCACTGATTACAATAAAAATATGGGAGCAGTAGATATTGTAGACCAATATCTTGGAGATTATTCTATTGCTCGAAAAAGAGGAAAGAAATATTATAAGAAAATATTTTTTCATTTGTTAGATCAAACTATTTTGAACTCGTACCTTATTTACAAAAAACAAAGTGGAAAAAAATCCCATTTGATGTACCGTTTATCTTTAGTGGATGAACTTATTCAAAAGTATTCGATATCGGATACCATTACAAAAAGAGGCCGGCCAAGCTTGGAGGATAACCCCAATCGTTTGATTGAAAGACATTTTATTAGACAGATACCTCCAACGGATAAGAAACGGCAACCATCAAGAGAATGCAAAGTTTGTTGTTCCAAAAGAGATGAAAATAATAAGAGATGCAGAAAGGAAACTCGGTACTATTGTCCTGATTGTGATGTTGGCCTTTGCATCGCATGCTTTGAAATTTATCACACAAGAAAAAATTACTAGTATTTATTTACATTATGCGTAAATGCAATAAAATTCTCTTTGAATGTTTCAAACACATATTTTTTATTTTCTCTCTTTGTTGGAAAACTAACATTCAGTCATAATAACCCTGAATGTTGGCTTTCCGAATTTTTTTTTTTTTTTTTTAAATTTCAAGCTAAAAATTAACTTAAAAATTAAAAATGAATGCAAATATTGTATATACACTCAGTTTTATATAATTTTCTTGAATAAAAAAAATAGGCACTTTTATGACCATTTTCTTCAAAATTATGCGAGCGTTAAGGGGTTAAGCTAGGCTAAAATTATACTTTACTGATTTCAAAGGAATTTCCATTACTACAGCAGATTGCACAATTCCTTAACTTTCTGATTTGATCCAGCTTATTATTTTTGCAAGCTGTTATTATTACAGCAATTCTATGAAAATTAAAATTTGAACTTTTGATTATGTCAAAAAGAGTTTCTAATTCTAAAGCTGCAACAGGATCTAAAGCGAAAGCATGTTCTGATGTTATTCCATTAAAAAAAAATGCTGCAAAAAATGGATAAAGGTATATTTGTCTAAAAAAGGAGAATGGCATTGGAAATACATAAGAAAACAGAAAAAGAAACTTTTTGAATTTTTTGCGGATTTGGACACCCCACTCGCAATGAATAACAAAAAAATTATTCAATACGCTAAAAGTAACGATCATGACAAAGTGATGATTGAATGGGTCAGACAGCATTGCAGTGAGGGTGTGCTATTGACGGGCTCAAGCCAAAATATTTCATGAAGAAATTAACTTAAAATGTGATTGCACATATTCGACAAGTTGGTTCACCAAACTTAAAAATCGCCATGGTATTAGGTAAAGAAAAATTTTAAGTGAAAGCTGAACTACTTGCAGATGAATTCATTGAACTCATTAACAGTGAGAAGTTATCTCCAGAGCAAATTTATAACACAGAAGAAACTGGTTTTTTCTGGCAATATGTACCACAAAATACCTTGGCAACCTCTATAGAAAAGGCTCCAGCTGGTGTCAAAGATTCCTAAGCAATTTTAACATGCGCAAATACTGCAGAAATGTAATCTTTTCCTAATCAGAAAAAATACACTACCTCGGGCATTTAAAGGAACAAAGATTTTCCCCGTTATATATTGTGCAAATAAAAGAGCATTGATAATACAAGCGTTAATGAATTATTGGTTTGAAAATCATTTTATACTTGAGGCTCGGCAAAATTTAAATTCAAGTGGTTTACCTGATGATGCAAATATTGTCCTGATTGTAGACAATTGTTCGGCTCACACTCCACTTAACCTTTTAGTGTAAGATAATGTATCCTTATTATTCTTTCCTCTAAACTGCATGTCCATCATTTCAGCATATTCATATTGGAATAGTGCTTATGCTGAAATGCAAATATAAGCATTGTTAAAATCCATGTTAAATTTCTTGAATAATGGCAAGACAATTCAAGATTTTTTTTTAATATTTCAACATAAAATCTGCTGTACGGAACATCACAAGAGCATAGGAGGATATGTCTCCAGATACTTTAAAAAATACATGGCATAATTTATGGTCAGCTATCATATTTCATGGTGAGGATGATGAAGATGCCACATATTTGATGGTTTTTGGATATTGCAAATCAAAGGCAAAATTTTTTTGTTAATGAATTTTGTAAATAAATGTGAAGAAACGGTAATAAATGAAGATTATATCCAGAAAATACCGCTACCAATAGTGAAGAAAGGGACGGAGAGGTTATTGAAAACAAAAAAAATTTCAATTAACAAGTTAGTCAGAATTCTCTACACAGCAATTATAGGACAATGTAACTTTCTAACTGAACAAGAAATTATGTCTGTCTATGGAATCAAAGAGAAAGTATTAGCACAAAAAAATGAAGCAACTTTAACAAATTGCATTAAAAGAAATGTTTAATAAAGTAGACAAATAAATATTAAGCCATTTTTTTTTTGTAAATTTTGATACCCTCTAGATCACAAATGCTTCATTATTTCATAAATCACGATTTCATATTTTTAATTTTGTAATTTCTGCATGCCATCTTACTAGATTTAAACTGATGATGTAATATCCAGAAAAATCCCAAATCCGGAATCGCTGAAGTCCCAACTGCTCTGGATTTCGAACTAACACTTCATTACCACAATACAGGTACACATTTACTTAATCACCTTCAAAGAGGCTGCTTCAGCACACATTTGCTTCACTGCTCCTGCCATTGCTGAAAAAAAAGTTCTTTTGTGGTATCCTTCAAAATTAAGCCATTGCATTTACCTTTGAGACCCATTTTGATCTTAGGGAAGAGCCACAAATCCAATGGTGCTAAATACGGTGAATAAGGAGGCTGTTAGAGGACTGAAATATTCTTTTCTGTGAGCCGTGTCTGCGCAACAATGGATGTGTGGGAAGGGGCATTGTTGTGATGCAGTTAACATCCTCTTTGCCGTTTGGCAGGACATATTCCTTGGATTGCCTCCCTCAGTCTTTTCAAATCTTACACGTAAAAAGGGATATTAACAGTTTTTCCTTTTTCCAGGTGGTACAAATTCATGGTGCACCATACCTTCACTGTCAACAACACAATGAGCAAGAAATCACTTTTGTTTTGGATTTGACATAATGTGATTTCTTCAGTCGAGGAGAGGATGTTCTGTGCCATTCTGAATCCAGGTCGTAAGCGTACACCCAGATCTTGTCACTGAAGAAATGGCAGGTCCTCTGTGCTTTTTTCAAAATATCTGACTGTAATCAACTGCTGAATTTCTATTTAATCTGGGTTCAGTAGCTTCGAGACAAACTTGGCATCGACACTTTTCATCATCAAATCATTTGATAGGATTATGTGAATGGATCCATGAGAGATTCCCATTTCCTGTACCAACTCATCAATGATCATTCTTTGCTCTAATCTGATTAACTGTTTCACGTGCTCAACCATTCCTTCGTTTCTGGAGGTTGAAGGTCTCCCACTGCAGTCTTGTCTTTCGGTTCCTGTCCATCCAGAAATGTTGAAAACCAGTAACAAATGGCTGTTTTTTTCCCCTTAAATTCTCTTTTTTTAAAGAATCATCACTATAAATTGTTTATAAGGCTAACAAAGTCTATGAAGCAGATTTCCCCAATCTGCACATGAACGTGATGTTCGTCTTATTGCTCAAACTTCACTATAAACTGTTCTCTATTGCTGGAACACTGCCTGTAAAGAATTCCAGTAGAAAGTAAATATAGTGTTAGGAAAAAAATTATTTGTGGTGATAAAGAGTTACAGCAAAATTCTGGGAACCTTTTGAGTGCTTGTCATAAGTCAGATCTTTTAAAGAAAACTATTCATTCATGTTTCCAAACTCAGTTTTCTGTATTCAAAATTATATGCATAATAAGCAACCACAAATCTCAATCAAGATTTTTACTTGTATTCATGTCTGTCTTTAATATCTTATGCCTTTATTGTTCTCAATTTCTGATTGTGAGTTTTAATTTACCTGCATTCATTCATTAATCAAATGAATGGGCCTTTAATTACAGATACAATAAAGTTGCTCTATATTAATCCAATTTTCTAAATTTTTATCTTATATTTTATTAGGAATTTGAGCATGGCAAACAGGGAGAGGAAAGAGGCAGGATAGACAGTAGTGATTTTGTTAGCATTTTTAAAGAAACATCTACAAGACCAGAAATTTATTTTCTGTTAGTAAGGTAAATAGCTTTATTCTCTTTAATTTTAAAATAAACCACTTCAGATTCACTTTCTCTTTCTTTTTTTTTAATCATTGTTTGTTTTAATGTGACTAAAATTTTTTTGATGGGAAATATTTGATGGGATTGATATTTGTAAAATCAAGCTTTAGTTAACTTTTCATAACAGTTAGTATTTTAATTAGATCCTAAATAATTTTTAGCCATTCCTTATTTCACTTTACATAATTAGATTGAAAAATTCTTTGTTGAACCCTTCAGTAGGTAGATATTTAAAGCAAGATTTCAGACTTTACACAGTTTAACAAGATATCTTATATTTCCAAATATGAGCTTGTCTTTAAGATAAGAAGTAACATTTTGTTATAAAAATTCAGTCAAAATTGAAAACTAATATATAAACCAAATGTAACCCTCTAAGTGGCACTGCTTTTTTAATCTGCTCAGGAAAAGCTGTATTTAAATGGCATTTATTAGTGTTATTACTTTTCTGTTTTTATAGATTCCCATTAAATAAGAGGATATTTCCATCATGAAAGAAAGGATACAAAGTATTTTAAATTATAAGCTAATATATGCCAATTGGACAAAAAAAAAACTCATAATCAGCTTTATCTTGTCATACCACTCAGGGGGTTAAAATTATCTTATAACTCTAGCACTTAAATAGTGTCAAAATTACAGATGATTGGTCATCTAACTTAAGTAGACCTATTGAATTAACTGAAGATTCATTTTTAACTTCTGTTTGAAAAATAGGATGAGAGCACTATAGAATAAAAGAGCAGTTATGGTAGCTCTATCTTAATTCTCCCATCTTAAAGGTATACATATCATTTCCACTTTAGCAATAACATGGTAGATTTTACATTGTTTCTCACTTGTGAAAGTGTTCTCAAGCAGCTGCATGCTTCTCCTCTGGAGTTGTGCTACTGTTTTTACAAATAAAATCCAATTCTTCAATTCTGTTATGTAGTGAAAAATTACTGGACGAAAAGGAATTTCATATTCTTGTAGTTTTAAAAGTTTATCATTTTTGATAAGAAAGCAATTTTGGTGGCATTGAACATGATATTATCTACAAGATGTGATAATGATGATAGATGGCAGAGGGCAACTTTTCTTTGTTTCTATTTCATTTTTCCCTTCCTTATAGTTTTCCTTTTCAGAGGTTGGGATGCTGTTGCTTCCATTTATTTGTAGTTTCTTATTGAGGGAAAATCGCCTACACATTTGCTATGCATTATGACCCATAAAGCTGGAAAGGTGGGTTCTGGTAGTTGAAAGATGAGGTACTGTCTGTAGCATGCTTTTTTGATCTCTGCTTCAGACTGAAACAGAAGGCACTCAGTTGGACATTGGGGGGGGGGGCAACTAAGTCACTAGTCCTTAGTGTCAGTAGCTTTGGAATAAGCTTTTAAGAGCCCCTGCTGTCAGAAAAGCTGATTGTGGGACTTCAGATTGCATGTAGATGTTCTTAGCCTCAGTGCAGAAATGCATGTTCCCTGTTGGATTTCCTGGAAAATGGGGCCACCAGGTTCAAATCTTTATTAATTTCAGATACAAATTCTAAAATTACATCAAATGTTAAAAATGAAAATACCTCTCTATTCTAAAATGTGAAAATGAATATAAATGCAAATTGTGATAAAAATCTACTAAAAGGCCTTGTTGCCAACAATATAACAGGTGAACTTCAGAAAAAGTCACCATTCAGGATCTGTAAATATAAACAGGCTTTCATTGGAGAACAAAGGAACATCAAATGGCAGCTGTCTAGTACCTCTTTATTGGAATTTCTCTAACTCAGTCAGCTACACTACTTAAATTGAAAAACTTATGCTAGTTGATGTTAGTGTTTCAGAACACAAAACTCTAAACAACAGTCTTGGTGTAATCTTCGAAATCAACCTTCTGTTCATATCAGAAGAGGAAACTGTCTCCGAGCTGTTTGTCCATAGTGTCTGTGCTGCTAAGCATATCAAAATGAGCAAAGGTCAGTTGATATATATTAAATACGTAATCCTGATCTTTAGTTCTCTTGATTCTGCGAAAGCATATTAAGGCTGGGTACTTACTGCTCTGTAAGACCTTACATACTAGATCCTTTATAATGCTTTCTGTACCAGTGTTTTACCCATTCAGAAATGTGCTGCCATGGTAAGCTCATGTGTGCACATTGCTCTTTGGAAGGCCATGACAGTGAAAACTGCATGTAATTGTAAAAGGGAACACTCAGCATTCTCACATAAGAAATACACATAAGAAAAATTTGACAAAGTCAGTGCAGTGAAAAGTGAGCAGTTGTCTCTTCATTATTATTTCAATGTAATATACCAACTAGACTGTCCTTGAAAACTGTCCTTGCTTGATGATATGTGTGATCTTTTGTTTGAAGTGTATATATATATAATATAGTGTATATATATAT
>KK117068.1:232561-251446 GCA_000611955.2 Stegodyphus mimosarum | reverse complement strand
TTTTTTTTTTTTTTTTTTTTTTTTTTTTTTTTTTTTTTTGGTTATGCTAAATAAAATGCACTCTGCATGCCATTTTTCTTGTTGTATATTGGATGTATTAAGGAACTGTATTACTGCTGCTTGTGCTTACTATCAAGGCAAAGTGCTGTCTGCAATATGTGTGGATCAATTGGGTTATCATCTGTATGTCTGACAAGGAGAGTACATAATGAATATCTGAATAGTTTTGACTAAAACTGGATAATTTTCTTCATTATCATAGTTTTCAGAGCTTTATTATAACACTGCATAAAATATAGTTTTTTAAAAACTAGTTATCATTTGTAATTTTCCTACATTTATCATAATAAATCGAGAAGAATTTTATCATCTTTGAAATTTTCTCTCATAATAAACTTTTTTTATTAAAAAAATGTGTGGCCAGTGATATGGTTTTTTTTTATTAAAAATTTATATGGTTTATGTTTTTTGCAATTTTTAAATTTGAAAATAGTACTTTCTGGAATCAGTTTTTGAGCATAAACAATCACATGTTAATACAGTGTCAACTATAATTTGTGCCACATATATCAGTTTTAATATAGCTTGAAAGAAATGTATTAGACGTTTTTCTAATTAAAATTTAAATCATGTATTTTAAGTCTAATTCCAATTCCAAATGTTCTGCAGTAAAACTCAGTAAATTTAAATTTTGGACTAATTTAAATTTGATAAGTTCTTAATTTTTCTAATTTAATATAAAGTTAAAATCTCTGTTTAATTTGAATTTTGGGGTAATTTAAATCTCAAGGAACCTTACTTTCTAAAAATAGCAAAATAGAGTATCTCTTCTCATGGAATTCTTGCCTTTTCATCTGTCACATTTTATGAATGGGAAGGCGGAAAGAAAGAAGTTGATGATCTGTGATTGTTGAAAGTGGAATAGAGTCATGCCTGCATATCTGTCATTCATGCAGCAAAGAAAAAAAATTGTTGTAAGTTTTAGAATGCAAGAGAAGTGGCAAGCGCTCATAAAATAGCTGAAATACGTTGCAAGTGTCATTCGATATTGAGGCAATGTTCTGCGCAGTTGGGAATGCATCATGTTGAAGCTAAATGAATTCAAATGTGGGCAAATTGTTGGGCCTCGTATGGTGGGTGCTTCCATAACCAAGATAGCTGAAGTGTTTAGTGTTTCAAATGGCAGAGTATATAAGATTTTGAACTCATACAAGAAAACTGGGAAGACCACATCCACTAAATCATGGCGCGGATGCAAATGTCTGTTGAGTGACCATGACAGATGATCACTGAAGAGAACTGTGATGAAAAATAGGAGGACTACAGCTGCAAAAGTGACTGCTGAATTGAATACACAATGAGCACCAAAACAATATGAAGGGAGGTCCACAAGCAGGGTATGTTGGGTCAAGTTGCTATTCAAAAGCCTTTCATTTAGAGTCTAACATTACAAATGGAGACAAAAGTAAGAACATCATCTATATTAACATATATTTATTAATAATAAAAAAGAACACAGTAAAAATATATGTGGTAGAGGTACTACGACAACAACTAAACTGTTGCCAGTAAGAGGGGGGGAGACACTAAAACAAAAAATAAAAAAAATATGAAAGCTTTCAGATTTTACATTATGCCCAAAGGGTTGTTTTTTTAATGTTTTGTATTACCTTTATTTATTAAATATCATGTCCTTCACACTTAAACCCTAAAATTCAGTTCAACGGAAATATCGCAAAATAATTTTGAAATGAGCATATCTTTAGAATTTGCAATACACAATTTCGCATACTGGAGATAAAAATGTCCCCCCCCTTTTTTTTTGCCATTGCTCACTTTGAAATCGTTGAGTTTGTTAATAAAAAATTCATTAAAGCAGTAATAAAATAAATTCCAAATTAGGGCTTCCAGTTGCCCATATTTGGTGGAGGATTACATTATTCAAAATTTGATGGCTCTAAGTCCCATTGTTTTATCACAATGAGAGAAACATACATACATTTATGCAGACTCTTCATTGTTTAATTCCTTTAAGACAGGGCAATACTATTTGGAGGCAGCAATTTGAAAAGTGAAACGGACACTTAAAGTTTTCAACACAAAATGCCAAAATGAAATTAATAGCCCTTCTGAACACAGTAAAATGGTTACCGTCTGGGCTAACGGCCTTTGAGCTAAAAAGTGTTGTGACACAGGTTGCAAAAGTATAATGGGAAATATCACAAATATAAAAGTTATTTGCATCCCTTGGTTAAATTTACCTCATTCCTACACTGAGCCTTTGGTTATACAAGGCTTTCTTTTGTGCATGCTTAGTCAACATGTCTGCTGCATTGGAACTGGGAGGCATGTAGGTAAAGTTCAATAACTTCTCTTCAATCGTCTCTCTTAAGAAAGAATACCTAAGTTCAATATGTTTGTTATGCTCTGAAGTAACATGGTTTTTACCTAAAGAAATGGCATCCTGGTTATCAGCAAATATGTTTTGTAAAAAGTTCAAAAAAGGTTCTTCCACAATTTCTTGGAAAAAGCTTTGGAACCACAGCACTTCCTTGGCTGCATGACACATTGAGAAGTACTCAACTGTTGACAAGGCAGTCATCTATTGTTTCTTTCTGCTCCATGAAACAGCTTCACCTGCTGGCAATGCAGCATAACCTCTAAATGACCATCTGTTGAGCTTATCACCAGCCCAGTCAGAATTACAGAACACTTCCAAATCCTTTCCAGTCTTTTGGAAAGTGAGTTTGAATTCTTTGGTCTGTTTTAGGTAATGAAGAATATGTTGTATGCCAGCCGAATATTCCTTACTTGAACAATTATTGAACTGGCTTATGTTAAGTGGTAACAAAATCTAAATCAGACCTTGGTCCTCCTGCTAGGTACAAAAGTCCTCCAACAACCTGCCCATATTTTAATGTTCCTTCAGCATCCAATATGTTATGCTTAATGGCTGGTGTATATTTCATACGTGTGTCTAATGATGTTGATGCTCCTTTAGCATGTAGCATATCAGTTGTTTCTAAGAGCTCACTGGCATAGACACTTTGATTGAGAGTCATTGAGCCATCTTCCCTTCTGCTTATCCTAATTGAAAGAAAGTGATGTATTTCTGCCAAGTCTTTGGGTTTTAAATGTGGCTGCAATATTGTCCTTAAACTCCTGAATGATGGAAACTTTGCTGGACATTACAAGGTCATCTACATACACACCTGTGATTAACTCCTTTTTCTTATTGAAGTAAATCCAAGGATCTGCTCTGGATCTTGTTAAGTTAGCTGACTTCAGAAATATATCCAGGTAGATGTTCCACTCTCTCCCACATTAATTAAGACCATTAAGACTTCCTCTTTAACAAGCAAACATCTCCATGTGCTTTCTTGTGCAGACTTACTGGTGACTGTTCCATCAAAATTTTCTCAATTAAATTTCCATTTAATTAGGCTGCAGTGATATCCATCTGATGAACCAGCCACTCTTGCTTAACTCGTAATGCTAATAAAGTTATAATTGACTTAGTTTTTATTACAGGAGAAAACATCTCCTTGTAGTCAATTTCTTCAACTTGGGTGTAGCCACAAGCAACTAAATGAGCTTTATGTCTTTCCACCTGTCCATCTTTATTGCGTCTTTTCTTTTGAAGACCTACTTGCATTTAAAAACTTTCCTTTCTTTTGGCCTATGCACTATGTTCCAAGTTTAATTTTCTTTTGAATTTTTCAACTCTTTTTCCATGACTAACTTCCGTTTGAAATAGTTAATGTCTCTTCCAAAGTTTCAAGATCCTTCTGAAAAACTTTCTTGGTTGTTGAGTCTTCACATTCTTTTTTCTTGAATTGTTAATTGCACCACATTCCACTTGCAATTCCATTTATTTCTGGTAGATTTTCTTTATAAATCTATGAGTCTTCCATGGTATAATCCTTTGTTCAGTTAGGTGCTGAAATTTGTCCTCTAAGTCGAGTCTTCTTTTCTAGTGTATCCTCCACTTCATCTTCTTCCTGTGTGGCGACTTCATCTGTTCTTAATTTATTTTCAACATCATCTTGAGGTAGGTTTCTTTTGGAAATCTTTTGGAAGGGCAGTGTTGTAGTATTTCCTGTCGGAAGTTTGACTATAGCCCTAGATAAAAAAAATTCCATAACTAATGCAAAGTTTTGAATTTCACTGATACTTGCGAAGCCATTGTAATATTAACCTGTCATGTATTATGACTGCATGCTTTCCTCCCAATTTGATTTCAATCAATCGATTAAGATCAATGTAATTAAATATCTTTAACATTTTGGCATCAACAAGAAGTTTTGGAAATCTTGGACAGCTCAAATTCAGGCAAAAAAAGAAAATCTTAACACAACTTGAATGATAAGCAAAGCTAAAAAATATATTCATATTCTTTATATGAAAGCGACCATAATTCTTCATATTTTCTAAAGTAGACTGAACATAAAAGTGTTTAAGAAATTGACTCAAGAATTATTTCAAAAGAATTTGCAAAGGTACCAGCCTCAAAATATTCAGACTAGTAGCCAATAATATTTATTTATAATCTTACTTAGTTGATAATATAGTTGTTATTTGTGGATAGCTGACTGATACAGAAATTGCCTCCTCGCCATTGGTTTTTTCTCACCGATTTGAAAAGGATAAAACAGAAATAAATGGAAAGTGAGATAATCAAGAATTAATGAAAAAAAGTTATTCTTTAATAAAATTGGATACTGAATATTGATGCATATCCTTGATTGTATAAATTTCACTTACTGCTTTTCAAACCAAGGTAATAATTGTTGCCATGCTTTTAAGACATTAAGTTAATATGTGCATTTGTTTTCTAAAAATAATCTCTAGAAAAGTTATAAAAATGAAAATAGATGCATGTGATATAGCATTACAATTTTTTAATTTTTAGAATAATCCAAAGTAAATGTGTACATTACAATTCAGTCATTGTATGTAACTTGTTTTCCTTTTTTATATTAGGTTTCACTTTGTTCCTCTTGTCTGATAGCTGTGATATTTTCGATCCCTTCCAAAAGACAGTATGTCAAGAAATGAATCATCCCTTTCCTCATTATTTTATTGCCACATCACATAATACGTATGTATTTGATACATTCATAAAATTGCACTGCTTTTATTCAGATATAACGTGTGTACTTCTGTCTTGCAATTTTAAATATCTAATGTTAAAAAAGAATTGTGTATCACAAAAAAAAAAAATTTGTTGTTCTGACACTAATTGCAGATTTTATACTTTGGTGTAAAAAAGTTATAGTACATTTTCTGACATTTGATATATTTTATTTCTGCAGGTACCGAAGAATATTAAAGAATTTTTTATGTGTTTTTCATTGCATTAACCTTTTATTTCTTCTTTGTTCCATTACTCTTTTTATTTTTTCCTGCTTAAAATTGCTACAAAAACATATTCAAATATGATTGGAAAAAAATAAAAGCTTTCTTCATTAAAAGCTATCTTTATAATGAAAAAAAGGGTAGATAATTAAAAATTAAAGCTAAAGTAAAATTAGTTAGTAAAAGGAAATTCATTCATAAATTTAACAGTTATCGTAATACATTATTTTTATCTCAAGGTACCTTTTGGAAGATCAGTTGAAAGGTCCTTCAAGTATAGAAGGTTACAGTACTGCTCTTAAAATGGGATGCCGTTGTGTGAAAGGTGCATTAATTAATATTTCGTTTTCTTGTCTAATTTGTGAAAAATATTTTTTTTTATATCATGTGTTATATTCTTTGTAACATTTTAAGTAGTAATAAACTGTTTGAAACAATTTATAAGACAGTTTTGAAACTCAATTTCATGGTTTTTTTTATTTTATTTCAGTTGATTGTTGGGATAGTATAGATGGACCAGTTGTATATCATGGAAATACACTGACATCAAAAATTCCATTACATGATGTTTTTGAAACAATTCATGAATTTGCATTTGTTACTTCACCGTAAGTAGATGTGACAGTAAACTACAATTTCTTTGTTCAAGATGAAAACTGTTGTTTCAGAATTACAAACATGAGATGCATTTTTCTGTACAGTAGAATTATACAGAAGTTATAAAATTGATGCTTTTCTTTTTGGTTATTTTTTAGATATCCCCTCATAATACACTTAGAAAATCACTGCAGTCTTGAAAACCAAATACAGGTTTCAATTTTGACAGAAAAAATATTTGGAGACCATCTGTATGTACCAGATAGAGATGGTCATTTGAAAGTCTCTCAAATGACTCCTGAGCATCTCAAAGGAAAAATCATTATTAAAGTGAGTTTTTTTTATTAATTACCAGCATTATAGTGTATTTTTAACTTGAGTAATCAGCAAAGAGTTCAGTAGTTACTATATTTATCCTTGGTTTTTCACTCTTCTCATTTATAATCAGAATTCATGTATTTAAAATATACTCTACTTTTCTGACTTGTTTTATTAATAAACATAAGCTTTCGTACATTTTATCAAATTTTTATGTATTTCAGGAATCTATTTAGTTTTTGCATGCATCTGTAAATGATATACATGGGAAAACTGAAATCAGCCTGAAAAACTTATCTGAAGAGTATTAAAAAACTTCTCTGGAGAAATTAATGTTATAAGCCCAATTGACTGATGAATTTTTAAAAAATTGAAACAATATGATTGAAAACAAAAATTGAGAATGAGCTGAAATATTATTAGGAGTAATCAGGAAGAAGGTAAAGAAGAAAAAAGTAGTGAATTAAATAAGAGCACATTGTACATTTGAAAGAGCATTTAGATATTTACTATATGTGGTGGAAGAAATGTATGCAATATTAAACATAAAATTAAGCAGAAATCAGGCCTTACTATATTGCCAGACACTTTCTCACTAAGCATTGCCTGGGAATGGCCAAATCCATCAGTCATTCAGTCATCTTATCACCAAAAATGTTGTTTAAGCTGCACTGCAGGGTATAACTGATATCCAATAGAGAGGGGTGAAAGATAGCAATAAATATCCATGACATCTCCAAGACAAGATTCAAACCTAGATTTAATCTCTGCAAAAATACCCATTTCTCTAAGCAAGAAAAATATTCTGTGCTTGGCAAGAGGAAAATTCAAAGGAATAAATGAAAATAGGTCCTTCTGTCAAAGGTTAGAATTTAGGAACTGGATTTTAATATGTTAATAGATTTTTGTAAATATGGAAGGTTTCAAGGAAATTCACATCACAGCTGAAGAAGTTTTATAGTTAATTAATTATAGAGGAACTAAAATCAAAGGTATAATTCAGAAAACAACAGTCACTAGCTATGAAAGATTTTATTTATTTATTCATGACATATGATTGACGTTTTTTAACGCAAAATTTCAACATTGTTTTAATTTGTGGTTCTGTGTTAAACTACATTGAGAAGGAATGTTATAAATTTCTCAAGAATTGAAATCTGACGTAGGATTTTTAAGCCATTAACTGCCAAATTTTTTCTGTCAATTTACATTTATTTCTGGGCGTCTAGATTGGCTTAGAGACTGGAAATTGGAATATTGATGGAATTTGCCATGAGCCCCAAATGGGGATCGACATTCAAGTAGCCCTCACCGGAAAATAAAATCACATTGACAATAAATAGTTAGTAAATATATTCTAAAACCATTAGAGAACACAACAGTGTACAGGAGTTGGAAATGATGTACATAATAATTTGACATACCGTGTTTTGAAAGTGTTGAAATCTTAAAACTCACAAAAATTTTACTTCTTCTCACTAATAATACTCTTCAGCTCACTCATTTAACAACTACTACTCAACAGCTCATGCAAAAACTTGAGAAAGGTATAAACAACAATGTAAAAAGTAATTGTTGTCAACCTAATTAATGTTACCAAATTCCCACTACTAAGACAAATTCCCAAATAGGGATCATGGCAGTTAATAGGTTAAAGGCTGAACACAAATTTTATTAGTAGAACAGAAAATAATATGAAAGTTAAATTTTTAACTTTCATATTATTTTCTAAAATGCTAAATTTGGGAAAATTTCAAGCAGTTTTGAGTACAAAATCCTAGGACCTGTAGATTTGTCATGATGCACAAAAGGAATTTGACAGTGCTTCAGGTACAAGATTTTTTTTTCCTCCTAACTTAAAAGACTCTGAACTAATTGGTATTTATAAATTTTAACGCATAAATTTCAAAAATTAGTTGATTATAATTTCTTGTGAATATTTATTAAAGATATATTGGTATAGTTAGTTGTTGAAGTGAAGAGGGAATTAAAACTAAAATGGGAATTCAGTCTGAATGCTAGCTTTTAATAACTGAGGTACATGATAACAGGGTTAAAAACATAGATATTTGTTAGTTTGTTTGCAGTTGAATTGGATTTCTAGCTAGAAATGAAAACTTTTTCTGACAACTCTATAAGGGAATTTTGTGTAACAGGTGATGATACTGTTCAGAAAATCAAAAGACAAATAAACTAAATATCTAGCTGAAAAGTATTGTCAAATAATTATCAGACAATTTTTCTAATTTTACCACTATCGAATGCAATTTAACGATGTTTTTGAGCGACATTCATATGTAAGAACAGAATAAAGGACTCTTTTTCAAAAGATATATATATACATAAGTGATTTAAAATGGATTCTGAAGAGATTTTTTTCATCACCTCTGTGCGTATGTACATATGTATGTATGCATCTCACATAACTCAAAAATGAATAGCCTCAGAACGTTGAAATTTTGTATATGGGACTGCTATATCATGTAGATGTGCACTCCTATTTCGGCTGCACCAAAAGTATGTGAATTTATGTATATATATATCCACTCTGTTACTCGGTTCAGTGAGCTCATTTCTTTATTCTTATATGTTTGTAAATTGTGCATTTTTTTGCTTTAAAAATGATTGAATGATGATGTTCTAATCTTCCAGTTAAGGTTTTTATGCCTTTAGTAAATCTGCATGCAAGATTTGTAGAATTATCAACAATTTAAAAGTTGTTTAAATGCAGCTAAGCCTAATCATTTTTCTCATGGCAGACATATTTGTTTACATTTGAAACTTGGGAGAGTATTGGATTTGTTGCCAATCTAGAGAAACTAAGCTTCACAACAACAAAGATTAACGCCTTTTTTATTATTGCGAATTAAATCATGCTTCATCCATTCTGGAATTTATTCAAGGAAATAAGTGTTTAAGATTTACTTCGTAATTTTTAATGTAGATATTTTGAGTTTTTATGTATTTTGCCTTGTCGTGAAGGAAGAACCGAATTAATTGAATGAGAAATACTGAATCGTCTCTGAAAGACTGTTTTTTTTTGTTTTGTTTGTTTGTTTGTTTAATTTCTTTTACGCATCATCTTAGATTTATTACAGTATTTAAAGAAAACATGTGGCAACAATTATTTAATTATTAAAATGATATATGTAATTTTTGTGCATTCTGATGAGTTATAAAATGAATAAAATGTAACACTATTAAGTGAAGTTAGCGCCAGAGTGTCTCTGTGGTAAACAACTATAGGGAATTTTAAAGAGTGCATTTATTCTATTGTGGTTTATGCGCTATCGGTGAAGTAGATTTACTTCAATCCAATAAGTTTAAATGAAATGCAAAATGCATATAATTTAATATTCCGTGCAAGGAAGTCATGTAGAGTACACGTCAGATTTTTTATTTTTTTTGGGGGGGGGATAGAATTAGGATCAACCAAGTTAAGCCAGTAATTATTGTGTTACTGGAATTGTATTATTAGGCACGGTGTAGGTTTTGGAGTTACTCCAACTATTCAACTGACATTTCATGACAACCATCATGAAAAATTAAGTGATTGCAATCTTGTTAATCTCAATCAACATTAAGTGAATAAATGCAGTGACAATGAGAAATTTATGTAGAAAAAATTTAACTTGCAGTCGTTTATAAAAAATCATTTAGCACTAAAGAGAACTGAACCAGGAGGTCATCAAATTTAGTACATAACCACCTCGGTAAGGATTGCCTAAAATTTACCAAAGAAAAAGAATGACAGTTTACTGTTCAAAAAGTTATTTATTGCATATATGTATTCATAGTATTACATACCTATTTCCTGTTTTAATTGTTTGCCTCTAAAGTTAGTGATCTAAGCTACTTACTAGTGAGCCTTTATTTGTTTTGTGCTGGTGGAAATTTCATGTAGATCACCTTAAAAATAAAGTTCAAGCAATCAAAATACTGTGTTCCTGCAAAAATTTCACCACAGTTTCTTTCAATGCAGACAAATCCCACAAATGCATATATTAAAACTTAGATTAAGACAAAAAATATGATTTATCTGTAAAAATGGAACTTCGAATACAAACAAAAGAACACATATAAAAATGGTAACATTGCTTGAAATAAAAAAATTGCTATGCTTGTACTTGCCAGGGTATGACGCATTCTGAAATTTTGACAACCTATATTAATGATGGTAGTACTGTAAACCATATTTTTTTGAAATATTGCAGCATATTTTTGCTTTCTATGGGTTCATGGGTTTGGAGTAATTGATGATAACACTTGATGAAAAATTAAAACACATGATGAAAAATCAAAACACAGTTTGTTCGGCAATATTACATAAGACAACTTGAAAGACATGATTACATTCATCGGAAAACTGCGACAAGCATGCTAAAACACTCAGCGACACAGCCTTTCAGGCTATAATGGTGAAGCCAACTTGACTTGGTGAATCACTTCCATGCTTAACCACATAATTTTAAATTATATAAATTAAATTTCAGTTTCAGGCTTTTTCCTTCACGTTTACTTTTTCTGTGCAATTCACTTACATATCACATTCTGAAGATTCAGCCCTTTCAGATTTTTCAACCATAAGAAGATCTGAAACAGTTTGCTGACCACTCTGTAGTTTATTTGCATCATGTGTACAGTTCACCTTGGTATTTTTAACAGTTAGTACATGCCTATTTTCCTCTGTTTCCTGAAAACCTGTTCCAATTTCCGCATTAGTGTTATGAATAGAATCCAGTTCTTTACAAACAGAAGTATCCTAGTTTAGAATCAAGTTTGTGTCTCTACAACTTGTATTATAAGACACACACTTAGTTTGTGAAGTGGATGTATTTTCTTGCAATACTGGAACCATTATGCATCAGTTTTTTCCATCTCTGCATCACATGAATTTTTAGATGGTTCAGTACTTGTTAACTGCAACTTCGTAACTTCACTATCAGTTTCTACCAACTTAACAGACATTTTCACTTTCTTCCATCTCTACTTCAGGCACTTGAGAATTAGGAACTTTACTTTCATGAATTATTTCTTTGCCTTTTGCAGACGCTTTCTAGCCACTTATTTCTTCATCTCTGCAAACAGTATTTTCGCTTTCTTACATTTCCATTTCAGGTACTTGAGAATCAAAAGCTTCTTTCTTGTCTTTCATTTCCTTGTCCATATTTTACAGCTACTAACAAATCCATCAAAGCCTTCATTTGCTCCACCATGGCGTTTCCTGTAGGTGAATCACTGGCATTCACTCACAAATCCCACTTCTGACACCAATTGTTGCATTCTGTAGATTCGTGGATTTGGAGTAATTGATGATAGCACTTGATAAGGAACAAAACATAATTTATTCGCCACTAAGCACTTTTGCACAGAATAGTTCAAAAGACACATTTATGCTCATTGAAAAACTATGACAAACACACTGAAACACTTAGCAACACAGCCTTCAGGCTATAATAGTGAAGGTAACTTCACAGCAAAGCACAAGTACAGCTCTCGGTCAATCACTCTCAAGCTAATCTCTGAACTCAAGACACTCCTTTTTCCCTGTACAGGCAGGATATATATAACTTTAACCTACTTTCGAGGAAACCCTCTAAAAGTGTATTCCAGAATGCTCTAGCTCCATCTATGATATATCGGCAAATGGGTGATTTTGCACCAAATCTTGCAACCCTAAGCCCATTTTACAAAGATGTTAGCTCACCATGTAACTTCTTGGTATTTCATAATGATATTATTGTTATAGGAATGGGCTGAACTGTTCTAGGGAAATTTTCAAGAAGAATGCAACTGAAGAATGTTTAACTACTTTAGATACTCCCTCCACTAAAAAATTTTAAGTAAATTTTGTTCATACTATAAAAATATTTCTTTCATTCTATTTTTCCCCCCAGTTAGTTATATTAAGTTGAAGAAAAATAAGTAACTGGATGAGTTGCAGTATTCTATATGCATTTTTAAATTCAATAAAGACTGTTTTCTTTCACATTTTGTTATGCAGAGATAATTAACAGTATTAAATGAGAAGTTGCTGTGATTCTTAAATCAAGTATAAAATTTAGCATTAAGTTCTTTAAATGCTGTATTGTGTAATGCTATGAAAAACTCTAAGGACTAAAGCTCAAAATTTTTTAAATTTCTTATAAAAAATTTTCTTGTTTTTATAAACTTTGTAGGGTAAAAAATTGCCTCCACAGTGTACAGAAGAATTTGGTGATGTGTCTGATGAGGATGAAGATCAAGATTGTAGTAATAGTAAGGTCTGTTAATTTTTTAATTATGTATGCTAGTTGCATTGTTTATTTAAATTTCTTGAATGCAGTATGGATTCTTTATCTCTTATTGTTGATGCTTCTGAGACATATGTATGTGTAGTAAAATCAGAAAATTCCTTGAGAGCATTAAGAAGTGAGTTTCCTTTAATGATGCTCGTTCAGATATATTTCAGGTCTAGCTGAAGAATGCATTTTATCTCTTGATCTTTCAATCCATCATTCAGTTAAATAGTCTGTTCTACATTGAAATATTTATATATCTGTTTATTGAGCTATTTAAAAATTCCTTTGTGTCATAAAGTTATCCCAATTCATAATATTTCTAGATTATTAACGATAGTTGAGGGGTTTTTAGCCGGAGGAATGCGGTCAGCCTTTTATTTAGATGTTGAATATTTAGTTTTAGTTTATGTATATAAAAAATGACTTTTATTCAAGTTTTGTTATTTACCAATATTTACTATAACGTATAAAAGCATGTTAAAAATTATCTAAGTATATTTATATATATATGTATGTATTTTCCAAATTTTGGAAAGGGAAAGAAAATGATCTTCCAGTAGTGGTGAAAGAGGTGCAATTGATAAAAAGTTTGAGAACCACTACTATAGTTATTTATGCAGGAGAACAGAACTAAAATTTTCTGCTAATCAGTCTCATAACTTAGCTATAAAAATCTTCCAAACTAAAATTTCTTATCGTAACCATTTTTTTTTTGAATACTTTGTTGATAGAAATGCATCTGCCATTGGTTTTAGAACTTTTGATAAAATCCTTTGTTAGGTGTATTAATTTGTGAAGCAAAAATTGTTAATTTTTTACACTGGTTTATCTTTGACTACTGTAAATGTATCTTGTCGATATAAATTTTTTTTTACAATTTTTTATATTGCTTAAGTGCTTATTCATATGAATCTAAATGTGTTTGGGTTACAACTAAGTTTATTAGATAAATATAACAGTTCTGAAAATATAATATATGCAATAATATGACAGTATTAAATGCTATTTACCTCTTTTATTTCAAATTTAGCTGCATAAAATCATTTTCAAAAGACTGATTTGTAGAAATAGTGTAAGTTATGACAATGGTTAAATCTCTAAAAGTGATTTCCTTCTCTTCACTGAGAAAAGTAACCCATAAAATAATTATAATTTTTAGATATTTAATTTTAATAGCTGTAATTTTTATGTCATTTTTGACTTTTTTGAGGGGACCGGTTATTAGATTAATTTGAATAATTTAAGGAAGTAAATTTAAATGAACTGTGGCAAACGTTTTAGGTAATTTAATAGACCACATAAGTTTTTTTTTGGGGGGGGGTGTTCAAAAGTTTTTCATTCATGCCGAGTTTTTTTAATGCTTCAGGCTAAGAGTAACATACAGACTAGATATTCTAAATTTAACAGCTCTTTGGATCAATTGAGTTCAAATGGATAAAACTTATATGCCATAAATTATGGTATATATTTAATTAATGATATGAAAGAGTTGTTATCTAGCTAGAACTTAGTTTACAGAGGCACATAAATACACTTACATTACATTCTCTTATTACCCACCTATGAATGCAGGAGTTATGATCCACATGCATATATTTAAAAAAAAATTCTAGATATTAATTTTTGGAGAATAGGGACTCAGGTTTAACTATACTTTTTATACATTACATTAATTTATAGCATTCTAAAAATGTAAAAAAGAATATGAGTGAAGAAACTAGTTGAGTCTCTATAATACTTTAAAAATAAACAAAATGACTAATTATTTTATAGATAGAATTAGTTATAAAGAAACACAGCTAAAACTTTGGTTTATCAGACTGGAAATTATATTGGAATAATAGACAAATTCTGTGGGTAAAGCTTTGATCCAATTAGCTGTGTTGCAAATATTTTAGCAATGATTCAGTTTAATAGAAAAGCTCTATAAAAATATTTTTACTGGGAATGATTGGCAATTATGCTGGACATGTGATGGTTTATGTGGATCAAATTAAACTAGTAACATGATTCTCTGTGCATTTTCCTTTAATTTACAAATTCACTTTAGTGAAATATGTTTGGCTTAAAAATAGCACTCCATTTTACTGTAACAGGTATGGGAATATCTTTGCAACAGTTATATATAATAATAAGTATAAGATGTATTACAGATAAGTTAAATAGGTTTCAATAATTTATAATACATATTTCAAATAAAAATTTACTTAAAATTACTTCTGGATCTTTTTATTTACTCAGTCATAAATATAAATATACAGGGTGTTTATAAAGTCCCAGACCCATTTTGATGTTTAATAACTCATAAAATAATAAAGATATAAACAAAGTTATGGCATTTATTGATAGAATAACTTATATATTTTCCTTTTCAGGTTGGAATATCTTTACTTTTGTAAATGTCATCTGCACGTGTGGTTGATTTCAGATAATTTCATTTTCCAGTCTTTTCCACAACTAGAAGAGCTTCAGCCGCATGTCTTTTTGCAACAAGATGGTGCACTATCTCATTGGGATACCATCATTTGTAGTTCTTTGAATGACCATTTTACAGGAAGAGGGATTGGGCAAGGAGGTCCAATTCCTTGGCCACCCAGATCACCTGATATAACGCTGCTGGATTTTTTCCTTTGGGGATTTTTAAAGGACAACGTTTACAGGAGGAGAGTATAGAGCATTGATAACCTAAAAGCCAGAATTACAACCGCAATAGCCTCTGTGGATGCCGACATGCTTGCCGGTACTTGGCGTGAAATTGAATATAGACTTGATATTCTCCGTGCGACGAAGGGGGCACACGTGGAAGTTCATTGACAAGGGTCATGAAACTTTTTGAGTCTATCAAACCATTTATGTTATTAATTTTTTTTTTCTAACTTTATTATTTTATAAGCTATTAAACATCAAAATGGGTCCGGGACTTTATAAACACCCTGTATATTAAGTAAAATCAAATAGCCGAAACCTTATTAGCTTAAGTACCAGTAATTGGACTATATTAATATATACCATATTTCTCAATGTCTAAGATGCACTTAGTCTAAAAACTGTGTGCCTCAAATGCAAGCCTCATCTCCTAGTAGATTCTCAGTTCTTGCTGTGAGATATAAAATCATCTGCAAAGCAAAAATAAAATAATAATTAAGCACGTATGAAAAAAAAATAGGGAATTTAAAAACTCTATGCTGCATGTATTAGACTTTCTATGAGCACTTTTAACATGGTGAATAATGTCATAAATACCTTTTTTACCATTGCATATCATAAGTGCATCATAAATACATATGTTTTGTATTAAGAATTTAGTTTTTGAAGCCAAATTGTTTCCTGTTTAAAGTATATTTAATTGATATCATGATTTTTTTTTCTTTGCAGAACATTTTAAGGAAAATTAAACTTTCTCGTTCATTATCAGATCTTGTTACTTTAACAAGGATAAGATTTTGGGATATTGAATTAACTGAGGAAATTCGTAAGTCTATTTTTTATAAATTCTTATTAACGAAAGAGCAGTCTGGCTTTATTATATCATCATTTATTTCATGTATTGGTCCCAAAATAGCAAACATACATAATTTCATATGTGTATTTCTTTATTACACATAAAATGTATAAAGTTCTAAAGATTTATATATATATATATTTTTTTTTTACAGAATGGTGTTTAAAATATATGAGTATGTGCTCCAGTGTTCTGGAAAGCACAAAGTATTGTTCAAAAGTAAATAAAATTGTTATAAAATACCACATTGTGTCCTATACATAATAACCTGTATTTTTCCCCCCTACTGAAAATATACTTTTTGAGATTTGGAATGATCTAATGCAAATGTTACATATGTGTGTACGGTACAAAGTCCAAGATCGAGACGTCCAATATCCAGAATGATCTAAAATCCAGACCTCAAAGCCACCACCAACCAATTTTTTTTTAGAATTTTTCTGGGGGTATGCTTTATGCATGCGCGTTTAATTTTTTTTCCTCTCCTCTTAGTAAAACATGCAAAGAGACCCAGTTCTTAATCTCACTTTGGCACTAAATAAAATACATCATTATTGAAGAAATAACCATTTTAGCATAAATTTGTTTGATCAATAATTTGACTGTGTATCTTCTTGGCATACATCGCAAACGAAATATTCTACATAGTAACATCATTGAGTTTGCACCTATATAATATTTGATGCAGCAGATCCTAACCTGGCGAAGTTTTACTTATTATATTTTGCTTTTATCACTGCATGTTTATCAACACTTGACAATTTAAGTAATGATTCGTGCAGCAATGCCTAAACAATTTTTGTATATCAGTAATTGAATAACAAAGAATGTGGTAACCTTTTATGTCGACATTACACTTGGTCATGATCACAGATTTAAGTTAAATGTGCTAAGAAATGTTGATGAGGAAAGATTTTAAAAAAATTTCTTTCCATACGCTAAAAATAGATTTTGTTAATGATACTCATAGGCCAAAAGATTACATTTGGGCTATTTGAATTAAGATTAACCGATTTGTTATTCACATAAAGCCAGAACCGGTACCAGAGCTCGCAAAGCCGCACCTGGCAGCAGAATTTAGGGAAGAAGAGGAGTTAACAGAAGTTTCTCATTGCAATGACAATGCCCCAAACATCAATCAATGAACTACGAAATCTCTGGTTTAGCACAAAAAATGAAGCAACTTGCATTAAAGAAATGTTTAATAAAGTAAACATGTAAATATTAAGCTCTTTCTTTTCATAAATTTTGATACCCTTATAAGGTTTACCTTAAGTTTTTGACAGTTATCTTTTGTTAAAGCTACTTTCCTATCCTTTCTATTTTCAGCTTACAATTTTCTACCAGAATGTGTTTTTAGAATCACGTTTAATGCAAATGAGTAAGAGTAGTATTTAAGTTCCACTGACTTCGTTAGAGAGCCAGAGTTTCTGACTAGCGCACGTTTGCCTTTTGGCTACATCTGTCTCTAAGCTATTACTATGCTCGGCCATTCTTCAGGCCCTTGATAGCTCCGCCAGCTTATTTGAGATTTAGGGCCCAACTACTTAGAATCTTGATAGCTTCGGCTATATCTTTTTTAGTTAAGCATTAGTTTAGATTTATTTCTTTGAGTTCAAGCCCAAGTGGAGGCTTTGCTGTACGCTCTGAGGAAGGAGCCGACTCTGTGCTATTATTCTGACTAATAAAGTTTAATTAACCGTTCTTAAGGCTTATGTCTCTGTTCACGAACTCAAGCAATTATGCCCCTTATCTATTTGCAAGGTCCCTCACATTTAGCTGTTAGATAAGAGGCTGGAACCCCACACCCTTTAGATCATAAATGCTTTATTGTTTCATAAATCATGATTTCATATTTTTAATTGTATAATTTCTACATGAAATCATACTAGATTTAAACTGATGATCTAATATCCAGAAAAATCCCAAATCCCGGATGGCTGAAGTCCCGACGAGTCTGGATCTCGGACTTTGTACTGTATGTTGAAGTTATCGTAAAATACTATCTGGGCTAAAAACAAAAAGCAATTAATTAAGTACAAATAAACCAGGAAGCATATTAGAAGCAAGCAACATAACCGCTTTATTAGCGCATGCTACAGTCAGGAAAGAAAAAGGAACAACTAGCAGAGAAAGTAAAACATGAGTTGAGTAGTAGCTTGTCCGATACAGAGTTGAGTAGTAGCCTGTCTGATACAAATCTGTTACCACAATACTTCCTCCACAAGCTACAACTTATTTAAGATTAAGTTAACATTCATTAACAAGACTATTAAATGAAAACAGTCCTAACAAGGTACACCGTTCTTTGAACCTAACACTAGGCAATGGTTTAGTCATGATGTCTGCTAATTGCATTTTACCAGGAACGTGCTTGATAAACAGTTCACCATCAATAAATTTTTCTCGCACAAAGTGATAACGGACATCTATGTGCTTGGACCATTTATGGTATTCAGGATTCTTGGCAAGTTTCACAGCACTAGCATTATCTACCAGAAGAGAGGGAGTTTCGATATTTGTCATATCGCTGAGCAGATGTTTCAGCCAAATTAGTTCTTTAGCACTCTCACTCGCAGCAACATATTCGGCCTCTGTAGTAGACAAAACCACACTCTTCTGCTTTTGGCTCATCCACGAGAGGGCTCCACATGAAAATTTAGAGACCATTCCAGTTCTTGAGCGTCTTGTTTTTAAGTCACCTGCATAATCAGCATCACTGTATACTTCAAGCTCATTGGGATGACACTTTGCTTGATATAACAAGCCAAAATCTACAGTTCCTTTTAGATATTTAAAGATTCGCTTTACAGCACACCAATCTGAGGT
>KK117068.1:220994-232093 GCA_000611955.2 Stegodyphus mimosarum | reverse complement strand
CCCACTATTATCATTGAAGCCTTCTGGTTGTGTCATGAACACTTCCTCCTTAAGGGTTCCATACAAGAATGCAGTCTTTACATCAAACTGCTGCATGTACAAATTTTCTTTTGCCGCCACAGCAAGAACAGCTCTCACAGTGTCATATCTTGCAACAGGGCTGAATGTCTCGTTGTAGTCAAAGCCTGCTTTTTGAGCATAACCCTTGGCCACAAGACGAGCTTTGTGTCACTCCACAGTACCATCTGGATTAAATTTCTTCCTCAGTACCCATCGACAGTTGATAACTTTGGAACTTTTGGGTCTCTCAACAAGTTCCCATGTTTCATTTTCATGAAGGGCTTTTATTTCTTCTTTCATGGCTTCTAGCCACAAGTCACTTTTATTTGACGAAAGAGCTTCAAAATATGTGGATGGATTTTCACTGTTTTCAAATTCTTCTACTGCAGCCATGTTTGCTATCAGATATTCTCCAGATTTCATCCATGCAGGAGGGCTTCGGTTTCTTTCAGATTTTCTAACAGGCTTTTGTTCTTCAGATGAATTACGTTCTTCACTCCGAGTTTCTTCATACCTTTTATTTAAGTCATCCTCCACCTCCACTGTCACAGGAGTGGTGCACAAACATTCTGGTTTGAAGTCAACATCTCGAGATCGTATGATTTTCTTCTGAGAGGGCAGATAGATCTTATAACCATCTTTCTTGTTTACATACCCCACAAAATGACCACGAACACTTTTGTCTTCAAATTTACGTCTGAAGATCTTTGGTATATGTGCATAGCATTCGGTTCCAAATACTTTCAAGTGGTCAAGTTTAGTTTTTGGCTCACCAGTCCAAAGTTCATGAGGACTTTTACTTTCATCTGGGGATAAACCAGTGTGATTTAGCAGATACACTGCGGTTTCAGATGCGTTGGCCCAAAGTGACCAAGGCAATGCACTCGTTGCAAGCATAGAACGAGCCAGTTCAACAATTGCTTGGTTTTCCTTCTCTGCTGCGCCATTCTGCTTTGGTGAGTATGGTACACTAAGAGTTAGTGCTATACCTTTTTCAGCAAGTATCTTTTGAACTTCACCACGGTCAAATTCTCCTCCTCCATCACAACGGAAACTTTTCACAACATGGCCAAGATTAGTGGCTTCCTTGAGAAACATATGTAGATAACAACTAACGTCACTTTTCTTTTTCAAAAAGAAGATTTTACGATATTTGCTATAGTCATCTTTAAAGCAAACATAATATCTTGCACCACTAAAGGAGCCCACAGACATGTCATTAATGATGTCATTAATGCCATTGACATCAGCATTAATGATTTCACCAGTTGACATCACTCTATAGGGACGTGACTTGAAGGGTTTTCGATGAGCTTTTCCCAGAGCACATCCATCACAAAATTCACTTGTCACTGCATGACCTACAGATATGTCCATATCAGTTAGCAGTTTTCGAACGTGTCGCTTATTTTGGTGACCAAGGCGTTCATGCCATAGTTGCAAAGATTCAGTCTCGGAAGCAATACTTATCTCAGCTGGACTTGCTGGGATAACAACCCTCATAAACATAATGTATGTGCCATCTCTCCAGGATCCAACAGCAACAAGTTCTTCATTACGAAAAAATTCAGCATACCTTTCAGTCATTTTTACTTCAACTCCGTGCTTGGCAGCCTGTTGTACAGATAATAGATGCCGTTTCACATCAGGTACATACCAGACATTTTCCATGTGAGCATCATACCATTTACCTTGAATACAAACTTCAATGTTTATTCTGCCAGATCCATATGCATAGATCTTGTTATTATCAGCAAGTGATACCTCAATTGGCACAGGAAAATGTTTGTAAGAAGTAAAGTACTGTTTGTTAGCAGTCATGTGGTGTGAAGCACCAGAATCACAGACCCAAACATCAGGGTGTGTTTTGTTTGCACTAGCGGCAAATGCACCTTTGTTATGCTTTGATACATTTAACTTTCTCTTAGGGCAGTCCTTACAAAGATGTGTATTCGAACCACACTTAAAACAGTTCTTTTGTTTGAAATTACTAGATTTATTACCTACAGTACTTTCAGGAAGTCTTTCCACACTTTTCACAGTTTTTTGCTTAAAACCAGGCACACGAGCTGCAAATGCACCATAATCCACAGCAGCATTAGATTTAACATGTTGTTCAATTGTACACAATTTTTCAACAAGATTCTTGGTTGTTCGTTTATCAGAGTCTAGAGACTCCCAAACATTGCTGAATTCTTGGAATTCTGGACCCACAGTAAGCAATATTTTGCCATGCAGTAATTCTTCTGGAATATTACTTGATCCAATACGATTTAATTCACCATTCATATCCATGTAGATTCTTTCAACTTTAGCTGCATGTGTAGCAACATTGTCATTAGGATCTCTACCGACTTGAAAAAATTGTGTCATCAATAAATTAAGTCTCTGAATACTGCTTTGCTCAAAAACACTAATTAATTTGTCCCAAATGTCCTTTGCATTCGAGTACGTCATCACTAAATCCGCTACAGAAGCGCTCAACGTACTTGCAATAAGCGCGGCTGCCTTAGCGTTATCACGCCGCCATTCAGCCACCTTTTTCACGTGCTCATCCGCACTAACATCACCATTTACAGCGACCGGACAAATTTTAGTTCCATCAATAGTTGACGTGAGATCATATTGTTCAAAGTGCATTTTCATTTGCCACTTCCACTTGCTCCAATTTTCCGCACCTTCAAGTTTATCGATTTGTACTTTCAAATCCATAGCGTCTCGCTGTTAGGCCTAACACGCGGTTCACTTCGCTTTTCAAAAAATTTTAGCAGATATTAAATTCACGCAGATTTAAAACACGCTGAGCCCATAACCTGTTGAAGTTATCGTAAAATACTATCTGGGCTAAAAACAAAAAGCAATTAATTAAGTACAAATAAACCAGGAAGCATATTAGAAGCAAGCAACATAACCGCTTTATTAGCGCATGCTACAGTCAGGAAAGAAAAAGGAACAACTAGCAGAGAAAGTAAAACATGAGTTGAGTAGTAGCTTGTCCGATACAGAGTTGAGTAGTAGCCTGTCTGATACAAATCTGTTACCACAATACTGTATACCTTTGCCGAAAAATATAATATTAATGCACTGATCAGAACCCCAATTTTACATGAAGATGACAGCCTGTACATGAATGTCTAGTGTATGCGTATACATTAGCATATGCATGACCAAATAATAAAAGTTCCAGCTTTGAAAATAATAGTTACATATTTGCTGATAATGTGGTAAGTAATGTTTACTTTTCCTTTGCATATTCACAATTTAAACATGAAATGCAATAATATTTGTAATGTATCAAACATAAGGTATTGACTTTTTTGGATATATATATATATTTAATATTTCGGAATACTTTAGACCAGTGGTCTTCAAAATGTGTTCCGAAATCAGGGTTCCGCAAATCAGTTCTTAGGGTTCCATGAGTTAAAATAAAATCTATAAAAGAAAATTATAAAACACTCACACTAGTTGTCTAGTGTTTATAAAAATATAAAGATACATACTATATATATATATAAAGATTCTATATATAACATTCTATATATTATATAAAGATACTAAAAAATATAAAGATACATCCTGTATAGATTAGTTTAAAAATTACAATGTGATCATCAGATGTCATAGAGAATTATATGCAGTGCTCTACAAAACTGAAGATTTTGCTAATGGAAAATGAATTGAATGTAGGAGAGTTAGACAGTGTTAAAAATTGTACAGTTAAACAGTGTTTAAAATTGTGCAATGTAGTGTATTTTTCTATTGAAAAAGACTATAAAAAATATTTTTCAGTGAAAACTAAGTATAACAGGATAAAAAAATCCTTTGGAGTACTATGGTAAGGAACAATATATTGGCATATTAACAGTTTCGATGTTAGAATCAAATTTAAGCAAGACTAGGAATACCCAGAAGTATGTCAAAACATTTTAATTCCATTCAGAACAACATTTTTAAGGCTTGTTTTGAAGTCTTTCTTAGCATATGTGACAACAAAAAATATGCAAACAGGTTAATTGCAGAATAGGAAATGCAACTGCAGATAACATCAACAGAGCTAGACTTCGACAGTTTTTATAAAAAATTGCAAGTAGAGCCCTGTCACTAAACATAGCGCAAGGTTAGGTGACACCTGGAGCGCGTGTTAATGTTATTAATGAGTAAATTAGTCTAATTTTAAGTCAAAATATTTTAATAAAAAGTACAGTGCTTTTTATTAATTATCTTTACATAAAGTACCTGTAACATAGTGATGTATTTTAAATATTATTTTAAGATACATTTTCCTAATGGTGTAATGGGGTTCCTTCAAAAAACCTTACAAGTGTTCCACGAGTCGATAAAGTGTGAAGACCTCTGCTTTTATCCATTAAAATCACTGTTGCCCTCTCATCCAATTTACCCTTATGCGTGTTGGAAGTCAACATGTTTAGTTCTCAATTGAGATGTTATTTCTTCTTATCCAAGAGCCAGGTGTAATCCAAACAGTTTTTGAAAAATATTATTATGCATTTTTGCTGTATTAAATGCAAGGAAAATTTGCTAATTATAGTCTCAAATAATATTTTTGGACCATTTTTTTAATTCTCTGTGTTTGAAAATAATCATCCATATTGTATATTTTTATTCAAAGGATGGGAAGAATATTGTGATTGCATATGCTTTTTTTATGGATTTGATTTACCATTCTAAATCCCCTCCTCCCTAAAATTATGTGTCACAGCCAAGATGAATAATGATTAGTGAAAGTTAGCTAAAAGTTTTTGGAATATAAGTTTAAAATATCTAGGTAATAATGAATAAATTATCCACATACATCTTTAATAAAATTTTGTTTTATATTTTACATTAGAATTCCAGTTGTTGTTAATTTATAGCAAATTTAAACACAATTATTTAATTCTGCTAAGCAAAGTTGAAGCTGTTATAGGTGTAGATTATAAAGTAAAATGCATACTCTTTCTTTTTTACTCTGATGGAGAAATGGAGCAGGTTATGTGTCGTGGGATGATATTCCTTAAATGCTCAAAATGTTGGAAAGAGATGCTGCTCTTTCTTTACCTTTTTGTATTTCCAGTGTTATTTTTTCCTAATTATAATAATTTTATATCTCAAAACTGTCTCCATACTTTTCTTTCCTGTTCTGGAAATTATGATGTTTGTATTTTTCCCAGCTCTGACCCAAGGTTGATTCTCAGTTTAATCTCTAACGAGTACTGAAATTTTATCATGTTTTTAATATTTAAAAAGATTTAAATTTTTTTATTGTTGTTCTGCCCTTGTACACAGTCTGTTTTCTCTTGAAAAATCAGAAAACTGCACAAATTCAACATCACATGCAGCTTCAATATCGCATGCATTAAACATTATATATGTTATTTTTATACAGCTGTTCACATTCTGATATAAATAGATTACCAGAGTATTGTATTTTTCCCAGCTCTGACCCAAGGTTGATTCTCAGTTTAATCTCTAACGAGTACTGAAATTTTATCATGTTTTTAATATTTAAAAAGATTTAAATTTTTTTATTGGCATCTTGTTAATAGAAAAGTACCAAAATCTTAACAGTCCTAGAGATCAGACTCATATTGCCATATTTCTTTCTCTGAGGTGCTTAACAATGTGTTTCCATAAGAGGAAAACAATTTCCAGTTTGGTGTGTATTTTTTATATGTGCTTTATTTTTTATTTTTTTTTCTATGCTTTCAAAAGTTAAAACGGAATAAGCTTGAACTGTTAAGTTTTCTTGCTATTTTTATATCATTTCTGTTAATTTTTGTGATGTAAAATTATTTATAGTGTAAGTATTATTTTGTATTTTTATTTTTAGAAAGGCTGTCAGATGTTTCCTCTTTCTCTGAAGTGATGGCTTCTAAATTATCTCAGTTTTCAGCTGAAGACATGGTTAACCATAACAAATGCTTTTTAACTCATGTTTTTCCAAATAGTAGCCGCATTGATAGTAGTAATTATAATCCTCTAGAGTACTGGAGCTGTGGATGCCAATTAGGTATGTTCTTCATTACGGTTTTACAGTCTATTAACAAAATGATATATGCTTGCTTTGTGGAATTAATTTCTTATAATATTTCCACAACTGTTCCTTCTTAAAAACTATAGTAAAATTATGTTGAGGGGGGGAGATTAATAGTCAATGTTTAAGTTGTTATTGCTTAATTAATAAAAAACATTTCAAATTTATTTGTATGTTGAATGTTCTGTCTTTCATCTTATAATATTAGGATAAAAAGATAAGTTTGCTTCAGCTTTACCCTTCAAAACTTTCTTAGTTTGGTTTATTTAATTATGACAAAGCACCCAAGGGCTATCTGCCTAAGGGGAGGGAGGACTTTTTAAGGGAGACTGACTCATATACATGTTACACGAGGGAGAAACCATAAAAACGCTCATGCAGCTGGCCCATTTGCCTGCATTTGAACCCCAGACTGAACTACTTGTGTTCAGCAACTTTTATTGCTTGTCCGCTGCTGGGAATCTTCAAAACTTTCTATTAATTCCCATATTTGTGTTCATTTGTGTGCTTTATGCATATTCATGTGCTGTATACATCATGTATTCAGTTATGAGCTTTGTGTTTTCAAAAGCCACATTATGTAGATAAATATGTATTTTATTGCATACATATTGTATTTTATTTCCTGATTAAAGGTAAAAAGTTTTTCCATGTGGTCTCATTGTAATAATTATTATGTCATGTAAACTAAATGCTTGAAGTGTAAGTAAAAGAATTTAATGCATAGCATTGCAAACAGAATTGGGAAGTAAGCTTAGTGAAATATTTTCATTGAATTGATTTAAAATGTATTTGAAATGAGCATGTTCTAATATCTTAAGATAATTAAGAATTTGTTTAAATTTTGGGCTTCCACGTGGATTTTGATGAAACAAATAATTATAAATGAAATATAGGGCATGAACATACTTTATGGAAACTGGAACTTAGGTTCATTTGTTTAATTTTTTGGGACATATCAGTCTTGAGAAGTAAATCCAAGATTGATTTCTCCAAAATTTAATACAATATATGTTTTAAAAATATGCTGATTTTTTAGCAAGGTAGTGAGTGTAAAATAAACAATTTGCTCATAATTCATCACATGCCTAAAAATTAATTAGAAAAGTGAAAGTTAGTTTTTAAGCATATATTTGCCTTGCGTATAACTAATTAGTTTTTAAGCGTATAACCAATTAATTTTTATTATTATTTGCCCCTTTGTTTGTTTATTATTTTTCAAGAGAATATTTTTTTAATCTGTTCTATACAATGTTAAATATCAAAATAAATATGTCAGAGTGAAAGTAAAACTATCAAGAATTAGACAGTAATGGAAGTGCAAAGGCAGGGAAGCTCTCAGAATCAAATCAGGAAGTAGAGATAAAGCTTTCACAGCTCAGAAATAGCTTTAACTGATGAGGTCTTATGAAAACTTGGTTACCCATTAACAGAAGTTCATTTTCTTCATTCCTTTGTTAGATTTCTAGAATTTGATTTTGTTGTTATAATCACTTGAGTTGCATTTTACATATTATGCAGTGTAATTGTTAAAATCTTTTAATTTTAGCAGTGGAAGTAGAGAAAATTGTATGATTCTGTCAATAAATAAAATAATTAAACTCTAAATATATCTAACATCCAAACATTCTGTAATCCTATACAGTGCAAATATTTGTGGCTTGCTTCTTCCCATAGTTACAGAAGCGAAACTCCTTTGCTGCATGCAAAGAGTTAGAATTCCTTCCAGCCAGTTAATGGTCGTATCAGTTGACTTCATTTATCATTAAATGCACTATTAATACTGATAACTAGAATATAATGTGTTGACAGAATATTTAAAAAAATGAAAAATTGCATGTTGATATTGAAAAGGCAAGAAATATGAAGAAAGATCTTAAAAATAAACTAAAAAAAAAACACCAAAACAAGCCTATTCAAAAAGATAAACTAGGATTTATAAAATAATTAAATGATATAGATCATTTCCATGGTGTGCTAATTTTCTGAATTTGTGGCAGTCTTGTCTCCAGCCCATATTATTTATAGAAGCTTCATTAGAATAATCATTAATAAGCATGCATACATGTATATTAATTTACATTTCTGTTTGAATTTTGTGAAAAATAGAACTCACCTTTCATTTACCCTATACTAAAATTGTATGCTCTTTCAGTTGCTATGAATTACCAGACTGCTGGTCATATGATGGATCTTTATCAAGGTTGGTTTCAACAAAATGGTAACTGTGGTTATACTCTCAAACCCTCCTTTCTGCGAGATCAACTTTGCCTTTATTCTGGAGGTTGTGCAAAAGATCCTCTTCCTGGGGTGGAGCCCACAATCCTGTATCTTAAGGTATCATAATTAACATAGATATCTGATGTAATCTCTCTGATTAATAAAAAATGTCATTAATAAATACAGTCTTTTCAGTGATTTTTTTACTTATCTGAAGGTATGCAGTAAAATGAATTTGGAAATTTTTCATGAAAAATGAATGTATAAACACAAAATAGTCACTTCTAAACTTTCTTAAAAACGACATTATGTATTTAATTTCAAATCACGTTATAAAAAGTTGATGTAAATGGATTGCTTCTATTGGATTCTGTTTTCTTTAATATATTACTAAAGTAAAGTTTACCAATATGACACTTTAAGAAAAGATTTCGATATAATTGCAATATTTGTATTTTTTAGGAAGTAACTGCTTATTAATGTAATTTTTATTTAGATTATCAGTGCTCAACAATTGCCACAACCGAAAGGAGCATCTGCTAAGGCAAGCTCTATTGATCCTTATGTTGTTGTACAAGTTTATGGGATGGCCATTGATTGTGCAGAAGCTCGTACAAGGACAGTGTCAAATGAAGGTTATATTTCAAATTTATGATTTATTCAATATTTTTCAGCATTATTTATGTTATTCCTGATTACCCTTTTAGTTGATAAAATGTTTCTTTTATCATATTAAAAAATTTAACACATTTCATCTTTTTGGGTATTAACTAATTTTTTGTTTTATTATTATGTAGGTCATTCCCCCATATTTGATGAAAGCTTTGAATTTACTGTAACAGTTCCTGAACTAGCCTTGTTAAGAATAGCAGTTTTAGATGATGAATTCATTGGGGATGATTTTATAGGGCAATATACTGTTCCTCTTACGTGCTTACGAACAGGTAGGCATCATATCTTGTATGTTATAATATTGCCTCTTCTGCCATGCATTAAAAAATTTACAATTTGTATTTTGGACAAGTTAAGCTATTAAACATTATTGGAAATTATTATTTTTTCAGCACAAACCTATCAAAAAGTTTAAATGTCTTATTAACATGCACAGTCAGGTATTGTTCTCATTATGTGAAAAGTAAGAATTTATGTCCACAGTAGGCCTAAGATCCTTTACGTTTGTTCCATGTTAAAAAAAAATGCATTGCTTATTATCATAAAAAAGGTAATTTTCTGAAAATAATTTGTAGTTCTCAGTTACATTTTTGCAAATATTCTTATTAATTTTTAAGAGATTATTAATATGAGACATTTCTTAATAATTAATATGAGACAATATGATTAATTAATATGAGACATTTCTAATGCCAGGGATATATATCTCAACTATAAATTTTTTAAGCCCTCCAGTGGCTGAGCAATAAAGTTGCTGAAGACTGGTAGTTCAAGGATTCTTTTCCTGACCAACGGGGTGGCTATGTGGCCGTTTTCATGGTTTCCTCTTATGTGTAACACAAATAGGATCCAGTTTCCCATAGAAAATTGTCCCCAGAGAAATCCCTCTCCTTAGGCAGATAACTGTTGTGTACTTTGGCATAATGAACTAAACCAAAACTATAAATTTGTTATTCTGAATATAATGAATTCTTCTGTCTGTTTTTACAACATGTTCTATACTGCTGTAGTAAGAGTAAAAAATGCAATGATAATATTTTGAAACTGGTGGCCATTTCTAACTTTATTAGTTTATAAGTTGTAGCCATTTCTAACTTTAATATGTGATTTTCGTTTTTTTTTAAATTATTATTATTATTATTATTTCAAAATATACCGAGTTATAAATTTTTCTTACCTGAGTTTTGTCGGGAAGGAATGCGGGGATGCATCTTATACTTTTTAATAATATTTTGATGCAAAAAAAGAAATGCACGAACAAACATTCAAGTTTTTAAAATGGAATACTTTTTTTAGTTGAGTTTAAAATTTATTTTATGGTACATATTTAATTTTATCAGATGACAACAATTTGTATAATTTTTATTTTAGAAGGAAAGTGAAACGTGTGTGTGTATCTGTTGGTTCATGTAAGGAAAGTTTGTCAAGAATTCAAAATTGTTACAGTTTCTGATTGATTTATATGTTGTGTACATGTGCAGTTTTTGTGTTTTGGATATCTGTAGCAGTAATACCAAAAGCAAACATGTAAGCTGAAATTGGTACTTCTTTGTTATAGCGGACCCCAAGATTGAATCGCCGCTCAACTGAAATATCTGTCCAAAATCTGGCTGCATACTCTTATATCTCGCCACGTGATCGTATATAAGGGCTGTGTGTTCTTATACCTGGCTACATAATCATATACAGGGGAAATCTTAACAATAGAGCAAAACTTAACAGGGTAGTAGGTCACAGCCATACAAGCAATATTCATCATGTAAAGTCTGGGCGGAACGCAAACAGCGAGTGCTAGGTTACATTGTAAATGGTCTAGAAAGGGTCGGTCCTCACCTCCAACAGCTTTTTCTACTGTATATTTTTGGTACAATGCCTGGTTGTACACATCACAAAATTTCCAGGGAGATGGATTGGTTGAGGTGGTCCCATAGTTTGGCCACTAAGATCACCGGATCTCTTGTGTTTGTACTTTTTCCTGTGGGGCCATATGAAAAGCCTAATCTACGAATGCCCCACTGAAGCAAGTATGGATCTAGTCATCAGGTTCGCTGTTTTTGCTGCCACACTCGGGAAATGCCCGGTGTTTTCGCAAATGTGTTTTTCCTATCCA
>KK117068.1:205802-215912 GCA_000611955.2 Stegodyphus mimosarum | reverse complement strand
ACCGCTCACGAATCCATTTGAATAATGTTTTTGCGTGATATGTGCATTTATGGGCAGAATAAAGGACACTCTTTTCTCCAAAATGGATTGAAAAATAGATTTAAAATGGATTCAAAACAGATTTTTTCATGATGTCTCTACGTACATATGTATGTATCTCACGCAACTCAAAAACGAGTCGCCTCAGCACATTGAAATTTGCTATAAGATGTAGTTGTGCACCTACCTCACAGATATACTCATGGAGTCGGTACAGTAGAATCCCACAAACTTAATTCCCAACATTCGTATAACTCAACAACTTTTTAGGAACTTTTTTAAGATATCTATAGGCCAAACAGAGCAAATATTACATACAGTACATATAATTATTATTTATGCGTATGTCTTTCTTGTTCTGTTCCAAGATTGTAGTGTATTTTTTATGTCATTTTTGCCATTTTTGTATAGTGCCATTAATTTTTGGAACTGCCTAACAAATTTCAAGATATATTGTAATATATGGCAGTGCTGTTTGCTTCTTTCGAGGATACGAAGAAAGTCAAGTAGCAGCTGGCCACTGGCTCACATTCTTTTCTATTGTTGTGAAATGCTAAGAGACTTGTCTGAAGTTTTATGACTGCATTCTTATTGCGAACTAAACTCGCACCAGTTCATTGCGGATATCATTCCTTAGTTCACATCCAGGCATATATGTGTTAACATATTTTTGGGAACTTTTGATATTCTCTGAAATGAAAATGTCGTTCGAAAAGAAAAGAAAACAAAGTAACACAACAATGGAAATGAAACTAGATGCGTTAAAGAGACTGGACAAAGGGGAAAGTGTTAACAAAATTACCATAGACTTAGGTGTTGGATGGACTAATTTGATAGGGTAGAAATAGAAGAGGTCCGAAATCGACTCTTGGTGTATTAAAAGAACATGTACAGATATCTTAAAGGAAAGAAAAAGTATGAAAGGTGGTGAATGCGAAAAAGTAAACAAGGCACTTTCTTTGTGGTTTGGGCAGCAAAGAGAACAGGGAACACCCACTTCAGGACCAACTTTACAAGCCCTAAAATTTTATGATGAATTTCAAGAAGGAGAGCCTGGATTTACTGCTAGTGCTGGCTGGCTCGACAGATGGAAGAAGCATATGGCATCAGGCAGTTAAATGTTTCTGGGGAAAAGCTATCTGCCTTGGAAAATGTTGCGGTATTTAAGGATAATTTCCACAAACTGATTGAAAAGGATTTATCTGGATTTCAAATTTATAATTGTGATGGGATCTATAATCTCATCTACTGACTCTGTGACATATTCTTCAACACACTTAAGATGTTCAGTGTGTACCAAATGCGTAAAAGGGGAAAGGAAGTCTTTTAAAAACTAGTTTGAGACCCAAAATATTTTAGTCATATTTGTAAAAGTACTTTTTGTATGAAATAGAAGCAAAACAAAATCTTACCTGAAAATTAGGTTCATCAGAAAAAAAGAATGGGACCATTCTTCTTCTGTAAACTGTTTGTGCAATGAAGCACATTTTTATTCTCAATATTGGTTCCCTGAGAGCCATGGCTTTTTCTAACTTTGTAAACTTTCAGATCACATGCTACAAGCCTCATCTTCACAGTTCTAGCAAAAACTAAGCATTCAATTTCTTCCAGTGCTTCTGCGGTAAGTTTAGAAGAATTTTTTTCTCCTGAGCTGGCTGCAGAGTTATTATTATTTAATTGATTAAATTATTAAATTCCATTTCTTATTGATTATTTAAATCAAAACTTGGTCATCACATTTTGATTTTTTTTTTAAGTTCCTGAGGGACTATTGTTTTTGTTTTGTGATTTTGTGTCGAATCACTCTGAATGTCCATTTCACTTTTCAAGTTGTTGCCACCAAATAGTATCGCTCTGTATTATATTTGAAGAAATTAAATAATGAAGCATTTACGTACATGTATGTATGTTTCTTGCATTGTGATAAAACAATGGCACCTAGAGCCATCAAATTTTGAATGACATAATCTTACTGCAAATATGGGCATCTGGAAGCTCAAATTTGAAATTTGTTTTATTATTGATTTTATATTTTGTAAAACTTTAACGAATTTTTGATTAATAAACTCAAGGATTTCAAGGCGAGCAATGGCAACATTCTACAGAAAATCATTCTTATCTGCAGCACGTGAGACTATGTATTTCAAATTCTAAAGATATGCTCAGTTTGAAATTATTTTATGATATTGCTCTTGAACTGAATTTTATGGTTTAAGTGCAAAGAACATGATATTTAATAAATAAAAGTAACACATACAAGATGTTAAAAAAGAGCCTTTGGACATAATTTAAAATCAGATATATATATATATATTTTAGTAAGATTTTTGGCAATCTCTACTTGAGATTTTCTTTGCTTTTTTAAAAACAAGATTTGATATAATTCCTTCTTAATGTTTAGGCACTTAAGAATTAGTGTGAATTTCAGAATTTTCAACTAGCTAGCACAATACAATAATCAACCTTGCCCTGAAATAAAGTAGCTTGGCAATTTTAATAAAAGTCATTTTTTAAATAAAAAAAACTGAAAATGAATTAAAAGTTGAACTGTTTGTTTGCTTTCATATTTTATGTAATAACTTTAAAAAGAAATTTATAATTGAAGGCATATTAATATTTTTTGTCTGATTGCTATTTTTAAAGATACCTTTAAAATACTGGTGTGCCTCATACTTTTGACCAAGGCTGTATTTCAGTTAACATGAATGCTAAATGTTAATCCATCTTTTTAAGAATGTTTAGTTGATACTCTGAATTACTAGAGTTATATTCTGGGTTTCTGAGATATTCTAAGTTTAACTGATATTCATAAATTTAATGAAATTTAGTTTATTTATTTATTTTATTTGTTTATTTATAATTACATTTGACTAATTCAAAATAATTTCTCTACAGAGATCTAAAAGGAGGAAAGCTTGGTTGAATATGAAATGTGTGGGTATAAAACAAGCAGATGATGTATTTAAGGTATTACTTCAATTTAAACTCATATTCAAAATTTTTTGTATAATCTATAATTTTTGTAAATTTATATGCAGTTAAAGTTGCAGAATTTGCTATATGTTACATAACAAATTTTATAGGAAAAGCATAAAAATGTGTTTAGCTAATTTAATTAATAGTAATTAAAGTTGTAAAATTTGGTAGTATTTGTAATAATACTATGATACAGCTTTAGAGATAGCTTGTTAAAGTGTATTGTTAGCTTAGTTAAACATTGCTATTCTCTAATTCATTGTTTTAATTATGATAAAGGTTTTTAATTTAATTAAATATTTAGAATCACCAAAACTTTTTTGGTAGGTTTATGTATATGTTTAAAATGGCTTTTGTTCTAAATTATATAAATATCTAAAACTATCTTCTAATAAGTAAAAATAATACTTCATGAAGTAATCAATCAATCTAATGTATGTTTTCATAAAATAAGCAAAAAATGAACTCAATTATTATCCAATTGTTGTGTAGCAAAATTAAACTAATTTATTAATTAATTCATTTATATTCCAAATTATGCTACACAACATGCATTTTATTTAATCTGAGTGTTAATTTCTTTTACCTTTAATTAGAGTTTTGGGCTTAAGATAGTAAGTTCGTTACTTTCGTTTTCGGAACGCACTTGGCAGTAGACATTGGAAACGGGTGTGATTTTCATGTTATAATCTGGATTTTAAAATACTTAATTTGAGCTTACATATTTATAACTTATACTAGAAGAAACAGAAAAGTTTGCACTTTAATTTAAAAATACTTTCAAGTTGATAGCTTAATTAAATTGTGAAATATGCTCATTTAATTAACAAAATTTTGTAGCTTTCGTAGGATTTGGTGTAATTGCTATCTTGTCATTTTTAAGCTGCTTTGGGGTGATTTATGGTGAAGGTCACTTTGGGCTTCCGGCAGAGTTCTAGGTTTACTCGTTTACTGTCAACAGGTGTTTTTGATTGGCAAAGTTTCCTCCGATGTGGGGGAAAGATGTTGAACTAACACTTTGAAAAGTAAGAACTTTTATACTGTTTTCTTCAGGGCGTTTTTGTCAGGAATTGTCACCGTTTTGAATGAGTTTTGGCGCCGTTGGTAAATGTTTGTAACAAAAAGCTGGTACACTCGATTTTTCGCCCTCTACAACACTTCTTGAGCTCTCTTTTCCTCCTGTGAAGGTGTGCTGCAGAATCTAAGTAACAATGAGGGGCAATAATATGGTTCCGTCGGGATGCAACAGTAAACCGCTCGACGTAGATTGCTAGATACCCAGTTTACTCTCGAAGGAAGTTTTATTATATTACTATACCATCAGTTAACATGAGCTTCTACACCATGGAAGTATGGTACATCTCTGTTTTGGTACAACCATGGTCAACTACATCTTGCTGATTCATCATGACCTTTGCATGGCCATTGGTTCCTCCTTTCGTGGCCTGAAGACTCAACTCAGGTGTTGCCTTCTTCATTTTCTGTCGTACCCATGTTCATGGAGCTGAAGACACGTTTCTGGAAGAAACTATCCGTTGTCTCTAGTGAAAATCCATGTCTTGCTGGTTGACCAGTTAATGCATCACCTTCCCATCCATGTGGAAATGGTTCCCCTGCCTTCTACTTATAGACTGCTTGTAGACTTGATGTTTCCTCGCCATATAATTACTTACCTTATTATCCAATTTGTGTTGCTGCCTCCTGCTTAGATTTCCTGCCTTCTGCTAATAGACTTTGATGTTTCCTCGCCGTATAATGCTGCCACATGTTCGGATTTCAAGAGATAAGTTATTTCTTCTTAGTGAATTTTGTTGAGTCATTAAATTTAATTCAAGTAATTAATTCATTTCAAAATCAAGTTAGATAGGTATAAATTCATGCTTCTTTATTTAGCTTATGGCTGTTCTTGAAATTTACAATCAAAAGTAATTTTTCTTTTGCTAAAAGAGTAAGGAGATTTAAGTTCATTCTAGTCTATAGTAATATATTATGTAATTGTATTCAAGTATTTGAGAAAATTCTGGTTAATATTGAGAGATACAAAATTATGTGATTGTAAGCGCAATGAGTTAATTATCAATTAATTTCCATTTCTAATGCTGTACATTTTTTTTTCTTTTATTCCTGGGAGCATAATCATTATTGCTAACAGTTTAAATTAACTTTAAAGGTAAAATAAAAGTCTCTTCTAAATTTAGTATGATGTTTTATTTTATTACCCTGTCTGCTTGTATATGATACACACCAGTTATCATGGGGTTGTTTGGGTACTTAATTTAAAATCATAACGCAACTTAATTGATTGATATTTTTGGCTAATCTAAGTTGTTTTAATATACTAACCACTAAAAGCTGTATTGGTGCTCATCAAATACACTAATATAACACAAACAAATTTGTCTGTTTTTGAACTAAAATAATAGCCATTAAAGTGCCCCCACTGCAGATTTGCTTACAAAGTATATTCACTTGTATTAAATGGAATAAAAAATTCGTATAGCGTAGATAAACTTAAATAATTTGCTTGGAGTGCTAAAACTTCCTTAAAAGGAACTAATTCCTTTTGTTGATAAACTCAAAAGATGAAAAAATAACTTAAATTGATTTAAACTGCCAAACTATTCTGTCAGAAATAAAGGTGTTTGTTTTTTTCCTTACAGATCTTTTTCTGAATCTGAAGAATTCTTAAATCCTTTAGCTTCATTCATGTGCTCGGTTTATTATAAAATGGTCAAACTAGAAAGGCAGTTTAATTTCACAATCAATACAATTAGCACCGAGACATATAAATAATCCATTTCTCATTATTATTGATTTCTTGATTATGCATTTAAGTTTTAAAATTGTTTGAAAAGTATTTTTTTATTGATAAATTGTGTTTTTCTCTTTTTTTATTGGTGAATTGCATTCATAAAATCTCTCTCTCTCTCTCTTTTTTTTTTTTTTTTTTTTTTTTTTTTTTTTTTTGTAGCCCAAAGGGGCAATTTGCCCAGATAGGCTGTTAATTTCATTTTGACATTTTTCATTTGTTCACTATGAATGTTGGTTCACTTTTCATATTGTTGCTACCAAATATTAGAGCCCTGCATTATATTTAAACAAATTAAATAATGAAGAATCTGCATCAATTTGTGCATGTTTCTCGCACTCTGAAAAAACAACAGTACCTAGAGATATCAAATTTTGAATAACGTAGTCTTCCATTCGAGTATGGGCATCTGGAAACCCAAATTTGAAATTTGTTTTTTTAGCTGTTTCATATTTTGTCAAACATTAAAGAATTTTTTGCTAACAAACTCAGCGATGTCAGAGCAAGCAATGGCAACACTGTACGGGGGGGGGGGAGAAACATTTTTATCTCCAGCACGCGAGACTGTGTATCGGAATATGCTCTTTTAAATATTTTGTGATATTGTGGTTTAAATGTGAAGAACATGATATTTAATAAGGTAATACACAAAATGTTAAAAAATGCCCCTGTGAGTGTAATATAAAATTTGAAAGCTTTCAGAATTTTTTTTTAATAATTGCAGTTAAAATAATGCACTAAATAATGATTACTGGAGGAGATAAAGCAACAAGAATCAGTGTAATATTCTTAAATTTGCAATACTAGTTTCAGAGGTTTAAATACAGAACCTCTTTCTTTAGTAGCAAAAGTGCAAATGATGAAAGAGTAGCCAATGATAAGATACCAGATACACAAGTATGAAATGTGGATTTCAGACTACAGATGGTGCACCCTTGCAATTAGTGAAGATTTGACTCTGTGCTATTTTATTGTGTCATCAGCAAGTGTCAGACATGCATGAGTGAGAAATTGGAAAAATGTATGCATAGTGTTTTGTTGACACAAAGAGTATTTGCAGACAGCATTGATTTTTTGTTTTGATTTGAAAAAAACTACTGCTGAATCATACTGATTACTTCAAGAAGCTTATGGTGAACATACTCCATTCCAAGACATGTGTGAATGATAGTTTCGGTGTTTCAAAAGTATTGACTTCGATGTTGCAGACAAGGAACGTGGAAAACAACCAAAAAAATATGAAGATGTGGAATTGCAAGCATTATTGGACGAAGATGATTCACAAAAATAAAAACAACCAACCGAGCAATTGGACGCTGGTCAACAAGCTGTTTCCAATTCACTATGAGACATGGGAAAGATTCAGAAGGCCAGTAGTTGGGTACCACATCAGTTGACTGACAGGCAAGTAGAAAGCACAAAAACACATGTGACATTTTGCTCGCTCGATACAAAATGAAGTCATTTTTGCACTGTGTAGTTACAGGGGATGAAAAATTTTGAGAATCTCAAGTGCAAAAATCAGGGGTAGACCCAGGCACACTGTCTGCATTGACTGCAAAATCGAATCGCTTTGGTAGAAAGACGATGCTCTGTGTTTGGTGAGACCAGAGGGGTATGGCTTACTATGAGCTGTTAATACTAAATACTGGAGAAACAGTTAATACTAAATGTTACGTTCATTGCTTGAAAAAAGGCCAGAATACTGAAACAGGCAACACAAAGTCATTTTTCTTCATGACAGTGCTCCATGACTTAAGCAAAACTGGTTCGTGCCACGTTGGAAGCACTCAGCTGGAAAGTTCTACTGCATGTGGCTTACTCATCAGACTTGGCTTCTCCTGATTATCACTTGTTTGCACCAATGGATCATGCACTTGCTGAACAGCACTTTGGTTTGTATGAAGGTATGGGGAAAAAAATGCCTCAATGAATGGTTCACAGCAAAAGGGAAAAATTTTTAGTGTGTTATTCACAAATTGCCCAAAAGATGGGAAAATGTATAACAAGTAATGGAGCATACTATAAGCTATCGTATTTTTTTAGAAAAAAAATCTGCATTTCATACTTGTACACCTGGCATGGCAATAAGAATGAGAGAAAGGAAGTCAAGCCATGTATTGATGTGAAACGAAAGCAACTATGAAATAATTTCTTTAAATGTTTCGTGCCCTCTGTTGTACATATGTGACAATATGGAGTGCCCTCACTTCCTGACTGGCATGGCAGTATGACAGAGCATTTTCTCGTTCACACCTCACCCCATCACACATTCTGCAGAAATGCAGCATTTTTTTTTCATCAACTGGCAAACTCCACAGTCTCATTATGATCTGTTGCAATACAGATACTCAGTGTGAAAAGAAACACTAATCAGAAAATGATGGTTGAATTTCAGAAATGGAAATCAATGTATAATTAGAAATGCTAATTTCATACCTGGATTTCCACATAAACACTCCCCGACAAGATCGTGGGTTGTCACACAACGTTTTGGTGACCTACTGCATTGCCTCATGAATACTTTTATGTGGTTTTGCAATGAGAGGTGGATAATTGAGAAATACCAAAACATTTATCAGACAACAATGTGGACATATTTTATTAGGCTTGCAAGCCAATTGATTATGATGTTATGGCTATGTAGTATATTTTTAATATAATAGATAAACTTCTTAAGTAATTGGCCTTTGGATTTGATTTAATCCAGGCCAAAAAGCAATCAGTTTAATGTGTTCAAAATAATCATCTCAATTGCATATAAAAAAAATCACAATTCAGTCAAGGATTAAAAACACTGAATGCCAACATTAGGAACTTAATGTAATTATGTAAAATACCTGTATATTTTGTATCTGCTTACAAAAATCCCATTCTTTGTAAAATGAAATTTAAAAAATATTTCATTCACACATTTGACAAATAATACCATCATCAATAAAGTAACTGAAAAATCGGTTTTAAAATAAAATGCAAGCTATGTAAGGAATTTCAATATAAAGATCATTCTATATAAAGATTAAAATTTAAACTAAAGCATAACTCAGTATAATAGTATTGTGATTTTCTTCAGCATGCAGTTTTTAATTTTTTCATTTAAATAAATGTTGTCATTGTGATTTTTATTTTTAATAAAAAATTTCACAAGTTTTATGAAAACATTTTTAATCGGCTTATCTAATTTTATCTTAGTTGAGAGAAACTTATAAAAAATTTATATTTTCAAATCAATAAATGCTTTATAATTATTATTTTGAAAAGTCTTAGATTTTCCTTTGTTATAGAATGCAGAAAGTCACTTAGCTGAAGCATATAAAATGCGAGTAGATGAAGAACAAGCAATGCTCGATTTGTGTAAGGAGTGTGGTGTACCTGATAGTGCGAACATTGTTCAATGTTTGCGTGTTCTTTCACTAAGAATGGCTAGCTGTCCTGCAGTTACAAGTTGGGAAATAACAAATATTAATAATGTAAGTATTAACTCTAATAGGAAAGTGCAGGAATTTTCTTTAGAACATAATATAGTGGATCCTCAGATCACGAATGTTTCACATCAGAAACAATTTGATTCTCAAATTATCTGAATAAAAGTCATTTTGATGATGTTTGGTGTTACTAACACTCAACGAAAAATGAGTTTCAAATTTTGTTTAATATTTATTAGCATCCAGAAACATGACTTTAATATTTTTCCTTGCTTCTCTCTGAATAAGTGATTTGCACGACCATGTATTTATTCTGGAAGAAATTATGGCCAGATGGTATTTCACGCAAAGATTTTGACAGTTTTGATGCTTACAATGCTTATCATGTCGTATTATTATTATCATCATCATCATTATTATTATCAATATTAAGTCTACTGCGGCTACTATACTTGGGCTTGGAAGTTAACACAGAACACATAGATGATTTATTAGAGGACCATAAAAATGAGATGAGCAAAAAAGAACTGAACAACTTCATAAGCAGCAGCAAAAAACCATAGTGAAGGGAATGTCTTCAGAGGAAGAGGAAAGAAGAAAAGATGCCACTATTTCTTTAACACTCAAAATTTTAACAAAACAAGGCAGGATGAGAAGTTTCATTTAGTGATATCACTCTGATTAAGCACTAGCAAGTTACAGCATAAGCATTTTCTATGGTAGCACAATGCCTTGTTTAGAATTATTTTAAAATATAGACAGCAACAAATCAGAGGAGAAATTTTTACTGAAACAGTGCCTCAGTGAGTCTTAAGCAGAATTGAATGGTTCTAAAAGACAAAAAAAAAAAAAAAAAAAGCG
>KK117068.1:195482-205777 GCA_000611955.2 Stegodyphus mimosarum | reverse complement strand
AAAAAAAAAAAAAAAAAAAAAAAAAGCGGGGAGAAGGAATGAAACAAAAAAGGTGTCAGTTAATGTTTTATGTTTTTATGGAAAGCGACTCCTCACTAGAGAGTAACATCTTTCCTTTTCCTTTTCCTTTTATACGAGTATAGTGAAATTAAATTTCATCTACTTTATCCGTTTCATTCTGTGTTTTTCTTTTTTGCCATAGAGTTAATAATTTTCATTGTTTTTTTTATGAACTTCAAAGTATTGTTGTGAAATTTAAGTAAGTAATCATCTGTGGTCCAGGAACAAATTAATCTATATTACATTTATTCCATGGGGAGAAATAGTTTCTGTTCACAAACATTTCAGATGAGGAAGGCTTTCAAGAACAAATTAAATTCCTGAACTGAGGTTTCACTGCTTTTAAATAACTCTGTTTATTTAAATATTGTATTATGAATGGTTAAAACAAGCTTCTTTATTAGTAGATAAATGAAAACTTTAATAATTAGCACAAATAAGTAAAAATGTATCACTGACTGCACTTTATAAAATTCCTGTTACAGTATTCAAACTCAAGAGAGAATTTTTCAAATATTTTGTTGTGGATAAAATTTGATAAACCACTGAATTGATGATGAACATTTTAAGGGTCTTAAAATATTGATGTATTAAAACATCTGTAATTTCTCTGCCCTGGGTTTGAGTTTTGTGAAACATTCTTCTTAAGGCAGATTATTTCTTAATGCTGTGTAAAAGTAAATAGTTTAACCTCAGTTTAAATATTAGATTATACAAGGTTTTTCCTGAAAGTAATGTGCCCCCATTTTCTTCTGCCATGGCTATCTGTTGCCGCTTGCACGGAAGGGTGAGTGGAGTCTTGGGAACACAGCCTGACCAGTGCCATTCAGCTCTGAACTCCTGGTGAGTCCCAGTGTTGGTTTCATTGAAACCTTGTGTGAATGCTCGGCCGAAATCAAGATGGAAAAAACTGTCAAACAACGATATGCAAAGTTTTTTTTCAAACTTGAGAAAACGTCATTAGAGACTTTTGCGTTCCTTCAGTCCTGATTTGACCCTGCATGACTTCTTTTTGTTCTTTTTGTTTGTTAAGTTAACAATAATTTTTCTGCTGTTAATGTGTTATAAATAAAATTTCATTCGATTTAAAATAAAAGTAACACAGTAAAAAAATTAAACTATTTTATTTAACAATTTGATCATGTTGTGCTTATCCCATATAATATGATTTGGTGTTAATGCCATTAATTAAGTAGGAAGTGGTCTATTTTATTGTGAGTATGTGTATTTTGGGTTTGTCTTTTTAACTCAGAGTGACTGCTTTTGTGATTGGTAATCTTTCTCTTTTTCTCCTCTCTTGTAGCAACCATCTGTAAAGGTATGTGGTGAACTTACACCATGCCTGTGTAAAGCAGTTTCATTATTAGAAAAGGTAATTATCATTTTTACACATTTGAATACAGTATGGTTTTGAGCTACTTTATTGTTTTATATAAGATGACTTTGAAAAGGCTGGTTGCATAAACATTACCAACTCAAAAATCCATATATAGCATTTCTTTTCCTGAAAACTTAACTATTGACCATCCTACTGTTGATCTTAAATTTTATAAATAGCACAGTTGATTAACAAATTAGAGCTTTTAAGGTTAAACAGGAAATGTTTTTCAAAAGAACTGCCCATTGCTTAAGAGAAGAAGAAAATAAATTGTATAATTCTTAAATTGTCAAAAAAAAAAAAAACTAACTGTACCTGCATTCATCTTTGCTGCATTGTTAGTTATTAAATGCAAGCTATGAGCGGCACAAGGAACATAAAACATGCGAGGATTTATTTTTCAGCTATTATTTTAAAGACCGTTTTTCTTCCCTTTCGTATTTGCACCATTGCCATATCCCTGGCCTTTCATATCATCAAAAGGAATGTTCCATATTTTCAACATTTCCATTACTGTTCTCACATAGGTCATTACCTGTAGAATCATCAATTTTAATAAAGCCTAAAAAATGCTCCTTAATTTCTGCCACTCCACCACTGCAGACAACAAAACGTATGATGACACTCACCAGTTCAGTTTTGCTAATATCAAGAGTACAATCTAAAATTATGGAATAATACTTGGCTTTTTGAAGAGATAGTAAGAGTTTCTCTCTTATACTATTGTCAATGATTTGCAGCATTTCATTTTGACTATCTTTGCTTAGATAATGAACTGTTGGAACTTTGCTGCTGCTGCCTGTAGGTCATAATGCTCTTTCTACGTAAAATTCCATAACTGGGTTGAACTCTAAAAAAAAAAAAAAAAAAAAAAAAGCAAATTTAAAGAAGTTTCCGTTGTCTTTTTGATACAGATCAGATCAGCCTTGAAAGGCTAAATTCGGGCTGCCAAGAAATTTTGTGATCTCAATCAGTCTTCCTAATGCATTTGGCCTCTCTCTCTCTCTTTTTTTTTTTTTTAAGTCCTAAGAGACTTTATTCCTGAAGGACTATTGCTTTTGTTTTGCGATTTTGCATCAAAAAGATTAAAACTCTGAATCACTTTTCAAACTGTTGCCTCCAAATTTTGCAGCACTGTATTTTATTTAAACAAATTAAATAATGAAGAATCTGCATGAATGTATGTATATTTCTCTAAATGTGATAAAACACTGGTACCTATAGCCATCCAATTTTGAATAACGAAAGTTTCCACCCGAACATGCGCATCTGGCAGCCCAAATTTGGAATTTGTTTTATTATCTATTTCATATTTTGTAAAACTTTAGCGAATTTTTGGTAAACAAACTCAAATGATTTAAGAGCGAACAATGACAGCCCTCTAGGGGGGGTATCTAAAGCGTGTGGAGCTGTGTATCGGAAATTCTAAAGATATACTCATTTTAAAATTATTTTTCGATATTGCTGTTGAACTGAATTTTATAGTTTAAGTGCGAAGAACATGATATTTAATAAATAAAAGTAAGTAACACACAAAACGTTAAAAAACACCCCTTTGGACGTAATTTAAAATTTTTTTTTTTTTTTTTTTTTTTTTTTTTTTTTTTTTTTTTTTTTTTAAGTATATTCATACATCTCTTGCGTTTGGGAATTAATGGTTGTTTTATTTATCACAAGCTCTTTCCCGTTTAAGAAATTTTTCATATGTGCTTTACTAGTCTGATACCTACGCAAGGCTTTAGATACATTTATCCAGTCATTATAGCCTTTTACGAGGCTACTCCTGTCAATTGATGCAATCTTGCAACAAGCAGAATTTGTACTTATGGAATGTAATAGCCATGTACGGGGAACTAATTCTCTGTTTTGCCTTATTCTGTTTTTAATGACGATTGTTTGCCATGAAAATATGAGAAACATGTTGCAATGCATAATGGTACATCACATTCTGCACATATATAGCAGGTCCTCTTTTCTTGGGCCTTTGTGCTACATTTCCTATATCGTCTATAGTTGGAAACCATCTTTGACATATGATTTCTCACACTGGCTAAACGTGCATCATCCGGAACTGCACACTTTTTTGCTTGGAAGCTAGCAGGACGGCCTTTCCTTTTCTTCAGGAATATCTGTCTATTAGTTGACGAGCTAATGCTATACGGAATGTTAGCTGGTTTAAACTTCTGTTTCTCTTGTTTACTTTCCACAGTATAAAACTATTTACCATGTCAAGATCAATAAAAAATATGATACCACTATTTTATAGATCTTCTCCTATTTGGTATCTTTCTTTTCTTTGATCAAAGTGATCAACTCCTCCCATGATATCGTTATATACAGCAACAGCTTTAGGGCAAGGTACTTCTGTTTTAGTACCATCTGTTTTGTCCAATTTACAGATGTAATAATCGCTGGATTATGTGCAGTAGTCAACAAAGTAACAGTTTCACTGTTAGGCCTATTATTTACTATTCAAATTAGATAATTACTGGCACAAAATTAGCAGAAATGTAAGAAATAAGTAAATACAGTTACAATAAAAACAATATTTTCTTTATATCTCTTATAAACATACTATTTTTGAACTAAATATTCTATTTTTTCCAACATACATATTGCACGTGGCTTTTATACATGATGCAATAGCATTTTCACTTTTCACCCATTATTTATTATTCAATATTAGATAGTTACTGCAGAAATATACGAAATAAGAAAACGTTATTGCAATGAAAACCATGTTTTGCTTTTATTTGCAGTAGAATCGTATATCAATGCAAATGTCAAATCAAAGCAGGTGTCTCATTGGAACAGATCTCACACAACACGTTCGAACTTTCGAAACAAATGTGCGAATTCTGTTTCAATTGACTGAATATAGATCGCAGCACAATACTGAAGTGGGAATTAGTGTTCCCAACGTTATAATAGCAAAGCCAATATATTATAGTGGGTTTTGCGCTTCCCACATGTGTATTTCCCAGTATCATGTAGATGGGCAGTAATCTTCCCAAGGCCCATGAAAGGGTTAAAATAACCTTTAACGTCTGTTAAATATAGAATAAAGATGAAAAGTTTAAAAAAAGAATGAAGCTAACGAAAAACTAAAAAAAATAACATTTATGATAACTTTTTTGAGCAGTTGGTGAAGAATTAGCATCTTTCTAACAAACAATAAGGAAAAGTTTGACCGTGTGATAGGTTAAACTTAAATGCTTGCCAAGGGCTGCATATACAATGATCTCCAAACCTCTCTCTCTCCCCAAGCACCAGCTAAGTGTTACCTCAACCCATTTGTACACCACCACAACAGCACCGAAGGCAAAACAAACAGGTACCAGCTCACTGCGAATGTTAACCACTTAATAATGCCCCTGTAAATATCCCACAGCACATTCAACAGCTTGACGTGAAGTTGTCTTTCCCTGTATATATCTTTCTTCTTGATGCCGCATTGCACTAATGCATTATCTTTTATAAATTGAACTACTGTGAACTTCTAATGTTGATTTTTGTTTATTACTATCCTCAATTTCGTAAGTGCTTCTGATGTTTTATTGTATTAGTGTTATTTGTTTTAATGTATCACCTGTCAACAAAAGCCAGATTTGTAAAAGGCATCACAGTGAAAACAGACAGTGTTTGGACACATAATCCATACACATTATCTAAAAATAGACTCTCCACAATCAAGCTCCACTTCCCCAAAATTCTCACTGAGATAGAATCAACAAATGTTGTCGTGGAAGAGCAGCAACAAACGGTTTAGTTTCCCTGATAGAGAAATACAAACTCCAACATCTTAGCAACAGATAGAACCACCCTTCATGTGAAAGTTCAATTTTCAATTTAAATACTATTTGTATATTTTGCAGAAATAACCATTAAAGATACACCTAACAATTAAATTCAATATCTGAAATGCCTTTTAGTTGGGTGGATTCAGATTTTCTCCAAAGAACGGGAGAGAGGGGAGACATTGCAAAACAGGCACATAACAGGAAAATTTCAGAGGAGGAAAGCGCAAAATTTTTTGCTAATATGCAAAAAATATACATTTACAACTGGTATGAATTCTACTGTGTGGGGTAAACCCAAGCTTAAATGACCTGTGTAGACAGCTCTGTTTTTAGCTCAAGGGAATTAATCAAATTTTGTAATTTTAACCGTTAACGAAGTGCACAAGTTCCTCAGGGTATCTGATGCAGCACTTCCCCGCTGGGTACAAGGCGAAGCCCCAAAATCCAACTTAATATTAAAAATCTGATAAAGATTCTCAAAGTTTTATGAAAATAACTGAATATAAAACTTAATTTCTTTATCTCGGACACTCCTGCGTACATGCCCTATGAGTAAGCTCTTCAAACGGCTTTTTATATGCCTTTTGCCTTTCTTTACAGACATGTGCATGAACACACCAAGATGCTTAATTGAGGAGTCTAATCATCAAATAAATTATATAAACATTGAGAATTTGAACTTAGAGTATAAAACCCTCCAAAAGCCTTCCCCACGAAAGAGAAAACAAATCCTCTTTATGAACTTTGCATTTTCGTCCATGCAAATCTTGCCCGCCTCCAACTCCCATAAAGAAAATGACAAGTTGGCACCTCTATTCATTCTTACATATGGCAAAGTGACAAATTTGCCCTCATAGAAAGGGCTAATCCATTCTCTGTGCTCACTCTCGGAGAAATTTTCAAGGAAAAAAACATATTTCACTGTATACATTTTAGATAAAAATATAATAAAATCGATTAAATAAGGATAAATAGAAATTATATTAAGTAAAATAAAATAAGTACGTACTTCCTCAAATGGATTTTTCTTTTCCGATACTAGTACGGTTATTGTTCATTGAAAATTTTCTTCACCATCCACTCAGTAAATATGAAGAATGAATGTGTAGATGATACGTGGCTTTCTAAACACATGGAAAATGATGAGTATATGATACTAGGCACGCAGAAGGGTTATTTTTAGTAGTGCACAAAGTCTGCATATGGAGTCGGTGTAAGTATGGTATTACCTAGGTTAAACTTGCTCATAGCATGGATTCCCATAGCTTTTGGAACTCAAACTTCTTTGTGTGACATTGTGTCTAATGACTGATGGATGGGTAGCAAGGTATTTGAGTGGGCTGAAGAAGAAAGAGGGGCTGCAAACGTCCAGGGTCCCTGTCCTGTGTAGCATTAAAGGTACACTGCACGTGCAAAAAAAAAAGGAAAAAAAAAGGAGAGTTCTATATCTCCCGTTCTACTGAGCCAATTGATGAAATTCAAATTGCGTTTTCCATTGTGTCGAAAGCGCGACTTAGGATATGTATCAGATTTATATATAGCATTGTTCTAATATAGGTATTGTGACACAAAATCGGACTTTTTCTGATATGGCATGCCAATTTTTTTCTATATTTCGATTGTATGATTCAAATTATGCCAAACTGTCAAGTTTTTTAAAAATTGCACAAATAGTTTTTAAAAAATGAGCTCTCAAAATTTTAGTTTCTCAGTATTGTTTCAATTTGGCATGTATTTATTAATATCTCTTTTTTTATTACACTTACTTGAGTACTTCTTTCACAGTTCGAAACTTAGGTTCACTCCAAGTAAAATTCAGCCATTTTTTATGATTTATTTTTTAAATTTTTATTTTTAAATAATTTTTAAAAATTTTTGGAAAAAAATTTTGAATTATAACCTACAAAATTTTTACACTTAAAGTAAATGTATTTCTAAGCATACTTGCAAAAAATTAGAGTTTTTTATTCAAAATCTCCCAAGATATACGTGAATTTATATATTTGCACGCTTTGAAATTTGGCATGTTTCTTAAAAGTGATAATAACACAAATATGGTTTACGCACTTTGTTAAAATTATTTGAAAGTATGAACGATAACTTTTTTTCCTCTTATCTGCAATGAAAAAAAAAAGGAAAATAGGTTGCTATAAATTACGAAGTTCACAAAGTAAATTATTCTTGGCGAAAACTGAAAAAATATGCCAAGCCAAATGTTTGAATTTCTCCGTACATTTTGCACCAAATTTTAGAAAATTTAATATTTACAGGGTTGCCACACAACCTGGAAAACATGAAAAACCGGTAAAAGTCAAGGAATTCGAAAATTGACTAGAAAAGTCAGGGAATTTAAATATTTTAGTCAAAATCTGGAAATTTCATTCAACAATCTCCCAAAAAATGATTTTTACGAAAAACATTGGAAGTGGTCACTTTCTTGGCGAATTAGGTATCAGGTGAGCATCATTTGGGCAGTAGGCGTGAGCCAGTTTTCGCAGCTCTAATCAGATTAACTTCTAGAAAAGCAAAGCAAGTTTCCAGCATTTTCAATCGAGAGATTAGCATGCACATGTGCAGTGAATGTTGAACGAAAGAAGAAAAAACCCTTCCCATTGTTGTATAAAGCAAAATAGGTTTAATCCTATTATGCGGAACACAGGCGATTTGACAATATTATGATGAGCAGTAAACGGGTAATTTTGGTGTTGGCAACAGTTTTCAAAATTGTACCAAGGCTGTACCGTATACTAGGATTTTACCACAAAAACTTTAAACTTTTTTTTAATAAATGCAGTATTTGTCATTTTGCAGTAAAATAAGAAAACAGTAATCAGTCATCTAGGCTAACCATTTAATATAATTATATTTGCCAAAATATTGTTAATTATTGTAATTCAGTTTTTAATCTTTATGTTATTCGTATAATTTGATGTGACTTCTTCCTTCTAAATTTATTTATTATTAATTAGTTAATAATACTTTCAAATTTCATGCAATTTTCTGTGGCATGTTCCTGAAACTAATTCTAGCAGTATGATGACATACCATTACAAATTTTAATACACATATTTTTTGTTTATGTATGCTGCTAAATAAATATAAAATACCTGAATTTATTTTAGAACATCATTAAATAGATTTCTTCCTTTTGTTTAGCTGCAAAATGTCTGCAAAAAAAGACATTTTTTAATCCAGATTGGACACATTCTAATCTCAATCTTCAGTAGAGAAAACAACTCCTATTATAGTTATAATAGTAGTGCTTTGGAGCTAAGTAATGTGTAATTGGCAGTTTTTGTGCTTGAAGTGGTACCATAATTAATTTACCTCTCAGCACACCCAACATGCACTACATTGATAGACTGGAATTTTCTTAAAACACGCCTGGAAAACCTGGAAAAGTCAAGGAATTTCATTCTTCTGTTTGAGTGGCAATCCTGTATTTAGGTATAATTTGAGTCCTAGAATCGAAATATGGAAAAAAATTGGCATGTCAATTGAGAAAAGTTTGATTTTGTGTCAAAATACCTGTTAAAATGATGCTGTGTACAAATCTAATATATATCTTCAGTCCCGCCTTTGAGACATGAAAAACGCAATTTGAATTTCGTTAATCAGCCCAGTAAAACAGGAGATATAGAACTGTCCCCCTCCCTTTTTTAATCCAAAGTGGTCCCTGAAGGACTACTGTTTTCGTTTTGCGATTTTGCATTGGAAATTTTAAATGTCAGTTCACTTTTCAAACTGTTGCCACTAAATATTGCAGCCCTGTATTATATTTAAAGAAATTAAATAATGAAGAATGTGTATAAATGTATGTATGTTTCTCGCATTGTGATAAAACGACAGTACCTAGAGCCATCAAATTTTGAATGACGTAATCCTGCTGCGAATATGGACATCTGGAAGCCCAAATTTGAAATTTGTTTTATTATCGATTTCATATTTTCTAAAACTATAACTTGTTTTGATTAACAAGCTCAAGGAATTCAAAGCGAGTAACATAGTACAGAAAATACATCTTTATGTCCAGTGCATGAGACTGTGTGTAGGAAGTTCTAAAGATATACTCAGTTTAAAATTTTTTTAATTATTTTGCGATATTGTTCTTTAACTGAATTTTATGGTTTAAGTGTGAAGAACATGATATTTAATAAATAAAGGTAAGACACAAAATGTTAAAAAAACACCCCTTGGAATGTAATTTAAAACCTGAAGCCCGCCTTTTTTTTTCAATGTGCATATAAATTCAAGGTTTATTATCTTTAGTAATTTTGTTATTTATATGTTTATTACCATGTAAATTATTATTATATTGTTGTATGCATATGTGTTCATAATTGATTTAATGCACAAAGGACCGATGATAACTTGATAAAATTTATTTAATCAAAAGAAACACCTTGAGTTCTAGAACTTAACACAGAAGTACTTGTACAACTGTTCACAGTACACAGAGTACAAGAGTAGTTATACTTTAAACTACTAAGAATGTTAAACACAACGCAATACAAAGTGCATCTAAAAGCTGGTATGCTGTTGATATAGTTTTTCCTGAGCAACCGAGAAATCTGTAGTACTTCTTGAAATTACTGGCTGTTGTTGTATTAGGGCCAGATACAGTTACAGCTATATGGAGGATCAATTATAGTTAATTACAATACCCATTCCAATTATATAGGAACTGGACCAAAATGTTGAAAATATTAGCTACCAAAACCATCCCCAGCTTGGTGATATCTCGCTAATTTAAGAAAATAGCCATTTGTGCAATGTTAAATAGATTTGCCCCTGTATTCTTACTTTTCCGGAAAAGCATTGCCTCTTTAAATTTTCAAGCTATATTATTACCCCCCTCCGAAAAAAAAAACTCTACAATTTTACATATAATTTTACTAAAAGTACTTACATATGGGCAAAATTCATAGCAATATTTAGTAAATACAAACTAGAAACTATTTCCCTTGGTTTCACTGCAAGCGAACATTCAACTGCACTATAGCCATTCACTGCAATGAGTCTTTTGTTACATTTTGAATTTACCTGTCTGAATTCAA
>KK117068.1:156435-188140 GCA_000611955.2 Stegodyphus mimosarum | reverse complement strand
GATTAAACTGACATAATTTGAAGACTTAATAATTATTATTCTAATCCTGTTTGATTCATTTCTTTAGCTGGTACTATGGTTCTTTGACTAATTATTCAAGACATTTTGTCATGTACTTTTTAAACCCTGTAGTATAAATATATAAGTTTAACTCTTAAGTATGTGTTTTAAGCCATTAGTCTAATTAATTATAACTGGAAAATAGGTTAATGCGTGTAGGTTTTGTTTTTATTTGAATAATTATAATTTTGACTAAATAAAAAAGGTTTTAATTTAGTTATATCATTGAATATTAAATCTTTGCCTTAGAATAACCTGCTTTTTGTATAATAAATTTTTACTAATGTTTAAAAATAGTAATAAAAAATTACTTCTTGTTCTGAAGGTTGTTGAGAATTTTCTGTGGAATATGACTATGCTTGCTACTCAGACTGACTTACTGAAAGTTGTTTATGAACAGAGTTGTGTAGCTCTAGATCAGGTAAATTCATCTTTTTGTGTGATTTTAACATAGTAAGTCACTAATTTAATCCTGCTGTGTTAAATATTTAATAATTCTTTTTCTTGTAGTCAGTGGCGGCTGACTACAAGAAATTAGTGGGGGTGCTGTTCAAAAAAATTTTAACCTTTGTTTTAAAATTGTGTAAAAAAGAAAAAATTTTTTTAAACTTCCATGAAATCTTACAAGAGAAAAATTAAACATTTCTTGACTACTTTAACCTAAATTGTTACAGTTCAATCTTTACCTATTCATTTAAAAATGAAATCCATTCTTCTTGTTTTAATTTGCGCAAAAAGATCAATAATTTTCTCCTTGATCTCTGGATGGCAACTGAGGAAATTTTTCTATATCGAAAGCACTGCAAGCGCATTTAATTTTTCCAAATTCATAGTGCTTTTTAGAAAAGTTTCTATTTTTTTAATGTTAAAAAGCAGCGTTCATCCTCTGATGTAGTCATGGGAACTGTCAAGAGAACTTTTATCAGTTTCGTAATTTCACTAAGAACATCATCTAGATTATTTTAAGATAAAAATTTCAGTAGATCAATTAATTTGCAGTATTTACGAATATCAGACCTACAATAGAATACTTTTAGTTCAGTTTCAAGCTTTTCTTTGTCAATCATTGGATATGCTTCAGTGGTCAGTACTATTTATTCTGCAGGATGTTCTTTCCTAAAACTAGCAAAGCAATTCTTGTTGAACAATTTAGCAGCTGCTAAGTGTTTAGTGGAAGAATATCTTTCCATTATATCAATACATATAAAGTCACATATTTCCGTAGCTTCTATCATCAGTGTCTTTGAAGAATTCTCACGGTACTTTGAGTTTCTTAATTTTAAAATAGCAGTTTTGAAATTTGTTATATATTCATTAACTTTAAACACACTAATTTCTCTGGATTGCATCTGGTTATATATTATTTCAACATGAGGCTTAATCTGATAAAAACTAACCAAAACTTGAAACTTACTTTTCCGTTTCTTGAAATACTTGCTGCATTTCTCATTATAAAATTAAGTTAATGTACATAACAGTGAATGAAATGTGCATTAGTATAAATTCCTTTTATTTTTGCTTGAACTCCAGCTTTTTTGCCTTTCATGACATTTGCACCATCAGATGTCTGAGCTATCATCTTTTGTTCATTTCCTTGAAGGATTATGTCCAATTGTTCTAAAATACATTTTGGTATGCCATCTGCAGTTTGATTTTCTAGAATAAAGAATCCCCAGAAACGCTCAAATATTTCCCCATTCAATATGTACCATAGAACAAGGACCATCTAAGTGTGTTCCGAAACATCTGTTGTATCATCAGCCATTAAAGCTACAAGCTGTCCTAATTTCTGTTCTTATCTCCTCATGGTATATTTGAAAAAGGCAGTCAAGTATCTCGTTGTGAATGGTCTTAGAAACACCCTTGAAGACTGCACTAGTTTCCAAGTGATTCTTCAAATCTGAATCTAATTTAGAGGCAAAATTTACTAATCCTCTAAATACCCCTGGATTTACTGAATCGTCTTTTTCATCGTGTCCACGTTAGGAAGTTTCAAAGCTTCCGCAAAAGAAAATGCAGTCTATTATTTTGCACAAAATTTCACGGTTCTTTTTAACCTTTATGTTATGCTCATTGACTGGAAGTCTATATCCCTCACTAAGTTTCTCTTTAATATTAACAGTTCCTAAAAGTGACAGTGAAACTACATTATCAACATGTTTCTTTGGCTTCTCATTCTTTTCAGTTTTTTCTTTCATTTTGTTTATATTTCTAAAACCATCTTTTGTCCACGTTACATCACCTCCAAACAGCAAGCACGAGAAACAAAACAGAGCATTTTTTACTTCACAACCGCAAAGCCAATTTTTCCATTGGTACCATTTAGAATTGAAACTACGAATATATTTATTCTTGTTGCTTATGCCTGGCTTACATATTAGAATATCAGGTGTTGAACGACTTCTTTTCTTAATTGTAATTTTCTCATTGAGAGACAGCTGTGAAAACAGAAGCTCTTGAAGTTCACCTACAGTCACAGAATTTATTACTTGAGGATGCAAGGTCATGGTCAAAGTTTTCTGTGAAATAAAAGAACCAAAAAAATTAATCAAATAGAACAGCTGAAAAATAATCTAACCAAGAATATGGTGTATAATTTTTAAACACAGCACACGCGGAGTAAAAAAAACCAGCTCCCAATGGCACTCCAGATTCGGGGCACTGCAAGAGCGACAGTGCTCTTCTTTCTCTCAGCCGAGTATGCTGCTTCCTGAGAGTGCATGCGCAGAACAGCCAAATATCACACACGCGCAGTAAGAAATAATCACATTCCCAGAATTTCGCCACTGCAAAAGCGATAGTGCTCTTCTCTCTCCCTGGCTCGAGTGCTGCTTTTTATGTGCTCATGTGCAGAACAGCCAAACACCAGACCGCTGGAACTGTGAAGCGTGCAGTTCCATACAAAGACTTTCGTACCTTTTTCATAAACTGGAGGATGGCTACTGACATTAAGTTAAAGGATTATATATTGTAGAAGTATAAAGAAAGAATTAAAGAAAAAAGGGCCATTATATTAAACACTAAAAATTATAATAAGTGGAAAAAGGGAGTGTTGCAGTTCCACAGTGCTTATTACGAGCCGCCACTGCTTGTAGTCATTCATTATTATATAAAAACGTATTTCATTTTATAGGGTCTAAGAAAATACATGTTGCAACTTTAGAACATGGTAAATGTAAAAATCTTTGTAATACAATGTATGGTGGAGTGTGACATGTGAATGTTGAAACACAGTAAGTATGAAGAATATGGAGAACAAAAAGTCATTTTAAACAGAGATATTTATAAGAAATAATATTTAATATTTACATAAATTATTCAAATCAATGACTGACAACTATTGATACAATAACTATTATGCCAATGGATCATTAATGACAACAAATGTCGTTTATGAGATGCAGAGAGAATAGGCTAGTCAGCTAACATTTTCTGTGCTAACACATTCAATTATAATTTAACCTAACATTTAAAAGCATTGAAAGAAACATCATTTTTGCATCTTTTGAAGCCAAATGCGATTCGTGTGTAGTCAGATTTTCATGTGAATGGAAGGAGCTGAAGTTGTGTTCAGCTGTATCCAAGGGAGGACTAGCTTTCTCTCACCTGTTCCGATAACTGATATAGATATGTTGTTAATTACTAAGAGTAGGTTGTAAGAAATTTTAATTTTCTCTTGGTTTTTATAAGCAAAATTAATTATTTAACTTTAACACTATATTTTAGTTCAGCTCCATGAAAGCAATCTTGCAGTATTTGAAAAAATTGAAAGTAAAATATATTGTTCCAGCAATTCCAGGTTTCAACTATGGAGGAGGAAATGAGATGAAAAGCTACTCCTCATATAACAGATCATTACAGAACATGCATAAGCAACCTATGAAGCTATTTATTACAGCACACTTCTCAGTTGTCATTGTCATAACTCTATGATTTCAATCACTTATCTATCACATTTTATGCGATAATATATTTTCAAAAGAACAAAAATAATGATAAAAAGTAGATGTAATCCACATATTCTCATTTGCATAAATATGAAACATAATGTCTATTATTCCAAAGTAGAATATTATATGATTTCCAAATGATTAAAGAATGCAAACTTAAGACCCAATCCACTTTGCTAGGCTTGTGCTGTTTCTGAGATGAAATGCTTTTAATTAATTATTAACATTATTTCTTTTGAATGTTCATGCCTAAATGACTTTTCATTTTTCATATTCTTTCTACTTACTGTGTTTCTGTGCTAAAAAATTTAAAAGTTGCACTGCACACTGTATTACAAAAATTGTTACTTTTGCATAATCTATTAGCCTTTGAAGTTATGACCATCAATTCTGTTATATATATTCTTATGTAGAGTTAAGCTAAATTTACATGAGCGGATTTTGCTGTGGAATGCATGTGCAAACTTGGCATGTTAAGGTGGTACTGCTGATTGGTAGGTAAAAGCATTCTACTGGAATTAAGTTATCACATTTCGTGCAGATTTTGAATAATATGCATTGTTACATGAATGCAGAGCTCTTCAACATGCATTTTATCTATGAGACTGTGGCTCAGGTGGAGCAGCTACTCGAAGGAGGTACACAGAATAATTCCCGAGTATTGCCTTTGAATAGCTGTCTGTTTCTATTTGCATCTATGTGGGTACATCGCATTTTGGTGAACTCCAACTTTGTGTAGGGATGCGTACCATTAAAAGTCCACATGGATAATGACGATGTATATCAGCAAAATGCTTTTATCTACTATTCTTTGTAACATCTCAATATCCTATTTCCAAACACACATCATGTAACAAAATCTGCTTCTTTTGGTTCCCTCTACCTTCTGTTATATTTTTGGCAGATAATTTTTATCACCGTGTATATGTTATTTAGTATTTAGCAAGTTATTTCCAAAAATGTATAAAAGCATTATATCTATGAGTATAAAGTCTGATAAAAAAAAGTGAATATCATTGCCAAGTGTCATCCAATGGAAATGCAGAAAATTTTAGTACAAGAGGTAGTACATCAAATCTTAGTAAGAGCATGTGACACATTTCATCTTGTTTGATGAAATTATTAATTTGTAAGTTGCAGTTGGGAGCAGATGATGTTCATTGTGTTACATATATGTATATTAAACAATGAATAATTAACTTATAATTTGTTTTTGTGTTTTTTAAAAAATTAATGCTTATTTTTAAAGATAAGATTGTGTAATACTTTGATTTAATTGCTAATTTTTTTAAATCAAAACATTTTTCCTCTCCAATATCCTCCAAGGATAGTATAATCATCTAATATTTTTTTTTAATTTTGTAAAATTAATAAATTTTTCAGTCTAAGCACTTAAGCACTAGAGTTTATTATTTTATGTCCTATTTATTATGTAATAGTTGTTAATTATATATATAATGTGTGTGTGTGTGTGATGATGATTTATTTAGTTGTAGGTGATGTGATATGAGAACTTGACTAAGGAAGAAACCAATTATTTTACATTCCTAGCTGGATTAGCAGCACAGAGATGTAGTTCGCATGTAAATAAGATGTGTCATAGAAAATAGCTTGAAAACTTCATAGTAGATGGAAAAGCAAAAGTAGCTTGTGGTCAAAACATTTTTTTTTATTTCTGAACGATAAATATCACAGCATATATATCTTTTTAATTGATACAACTCCCCACATTTTTATGTATGAAAATCACATTGTTACAACATTTGAGGATACTAAGTGATTAATTATGTGCTTGTAAAGCTACAGCAACGAAGAAAGAGCATTACACAGCTGGAGTGTTTATAACTGAGAAATTCTTTGTTTGGATCATGAACAGCCATTAGGCAACAGATCTCACAGTGTGGAATACTGAAGGGAAAGAATGATGTCAGTGCAGATGCTTTGAAGGAGATTGTAATTAAATTGAAATTAAGAGTTTAAAGGTCTGTTGCAAGTTAAGTTAGTAATTTTGTTAATGATTGTCTTTCATATTTTATATTTTACATATTCCCTCGTAACAAGGAGAAAAGGCTTGGTGATAGAAAAGCGTTAGAGCATTAGAAAAGAAGTAGAAATTTTATATATCTAATGAGAAAGGAAATGACTTTAGGTTTCACTATGCCCCATCATTTGGTTCATGAACTTTCTGATATCTGAATATGTAAAAATGCATTCTGAATACAGAAAAGCACATAAAAATGTAATTTACAAAGGTTAGACCATAATATATATAATCTGTAAATTAAATTTAAAGTCCACTTAAAAAGTCTAAGTTCCCAAAGCTCTTGAAATGTTTTCTCCAAATAGTATAAAAACTTCTGAATTTTGAATATTAATTTTTCCACAAAATATTCAGAATAATATTCAGAATTCTGGAAATGTGGCTTGAAGGTCACATAATAAATTTTACAATCTCTTAAAAGTCTTCTGTAAAAAATTAAATGTGTTAATGAATATAAAATCAAAATATTTCTGTTCTGTTAAAATTAATTCTTATTTACCCATTCTAAAAGAAAATCAGACGTTCTTATTGTATAGCAATGTAAAAATAAATACACAGAAGTGAATAAAGTACATTATAATATAATAATAATAAAGTAAACTTTGATGATAAATTGGGCAGGTCCTCTACAAGCTAATCAGCATAATTACTTTTTGATGGTTGTGGGATACTTAAATACAATTGAACATAAAAACCTCTGTTCATTATACAACGTAACTGGCTTTTAGCACTATATAAAAATGTCAAAGTTTACTATTTATGGCCATAAAATTCTTCATACTTTGTACTTGTAATAATAAAAAAATATTAATATAGGTACAAAAATTAAAATTCAGGTGAAGACGAATAACTCATATACTCAAGTTAGATCTTATAAATTTATAAAAACAGAATTTTACATTACCCTACAAAAATTAATAATTTTTTTAATGTCATGTATGTATGTGAGTGTGTATGCATATAATGTATGTATGTATGTCAATGATAAATTTTGAACAAAAATACTTAAATAAACAATTTTCTCAATTTTTCCTCACTGAAGCAATTGTAATCTCACATTTACATTAAACAAAAAAATAATTATGGATCTGTACTCTAGATAAACATTACTCTTTAACCATAAATCAAAACAAAGAAAAATGAAAAACTGAAGATGAACACATTTTATTACCCACTTAAATCACAAACTTTTGATAATTTTTAACTTGTAGAGCAAAGCACACAACTTCCACAACGTGATCGAAAAGGAATTATCATGTCATATATTTGAAAGAACAATTTCACCCACTTCACTATTTCGTGCAATGCATTTCTTAATACCGTGGCTTTGTCCTAATTAACTTAAATCGCAGACAGTAAATGCACTGGCTGTTGCATTAATTGACCTGTGAATTGTTGTTTCTTTTCACTGACATAATGAAAGAACATGAAGGCATTAACTAAGTCTTTTGACGATCATAACCGCAATTTCTATGATAACACTTCAGTGAAGCAGAGGGACACATCCTCTTTGATTAAAAGATGTGATGATTTATTTAGAGACCACTTCATATTATTTGAGAGCTTGTCTAGAGAAGGCAGCAATTATTTTACAGTTGTAGCTGGAATGATGATAAAGAGATGTAGCTTGCACACAACTAAGATGTGTCATAGAATACAGCTTGAAAACTGGTGTATAGTAGATGGAAAAGCATAACTAACTTGATTGTCAAAACATTTTTTTTCTCCTAAATGATGAATTTCAGTGTGTATAACTTCTGGTACAACAGGCACCTCCAAAATTTTATATACTAAATCACATTTTTACCACAGTTGAAGATGAAAAGCGTTTATTACATGCTCACGAAGTGATAGCAGGGGAGAACGTGAAGTGCACTATGCAGCTAGAGTATTTATAGTTTGTAAATTCTTTGTTTGAATCCTGAAAAGTGATTAGGCATAAGCTTTCACAAAGTGGAATGCTGAGGAAAGAATGACGTCAGTGCAGATGCTTTGAAGAGGATTGTAGTTAAATTGAAATTAGGAATTAAAATGTCTATTGCCAATTAAGTTAATTTTTTTAGTGATTGTCTCTTATATTTTACACATACACAGATATATAAATATATAGATGAAAAGTAAGAAATTTAGAATCAAATTCACAAAGACACAAAAGAAAAAAAAATTTATTATTTTTTTAAATAAAAATTTGTGATACTGTAATATACATACAATATATGCATTGAAGATGTAATTACATATATCTAAAATTGTGGAACACATTTAGTACCCTTGGTATTGCACTGTTTTAAGCAAAAATGTATTTTTGAATAATTGTTTGTGCGGAAAAATAAAAATGATGTTTCATCCATCAAGCCACTTGTGATTTTCGCACCAGTCATCATCTAAGCACCTTGAACATGACTCAAGCGTGAATTGGTTTTCATCTCCTGCAAAAACTACATGCCATACACATATCTTAATGGAATTGTATGAACTGAATTCGTATTAGTATTTAAGAAATTATGTGCATAGAAAATGGTTTGAGAAGTAGGCAAAGAGTGTCATTCTCAGGGCAATGATGCCAATCACACATCACTTCTGATGTTGTAGCTTCTTTCAAATAAAAATACTACATTGTATTCTTATCTACCTTATTTGTCAGATCTGGCAACATTCTGATATTTCTCCAATGCCCAATAGGCCATGAGAGGTAAGCATTTTAAATTGATGTAGGGCAACAAGAAAACCAAGTAACCAAGCATCTAGTTAATTTCTAAAACTAGAAGTGCCAAAGTTCCCTGGAAGCTCGTCAGAATCAGAAAACAAAAAGTAAAAAATAAAATAAACAATGAATAATAAAATATGATTTAAATAAATGAATAAAAATTAATAAATTAAATTAATGATAAATATTTATACAATAAATAAAAAATATTAGAGCTTTTCTTATACAGAACTTTGACTGGAATTGAAATTTATTTAAAGATTCAGAGGTACAGAAGTCTGGTTCTGGCTGAATTTACTGAAAGTGATAAGAAAAATGGGATAAGTATATTCAGAATAAGAGAGAGTATTTTAAGGGAGATTAGTGTTAATATATTTTTTATGTTTATTTAAAAATTCACTATTTTTATTACACTACACGTGCATAAAATATCATTATTTTGAAATTTTAAATGAAGACTTTCATTTACAGTTGAATAACTTAATGGGAGTACTCAGCAAGTTATTTCAAAAAGAACGTGAAAGTGTAATAGCTGCAAATGAGTCTAATCCTGCTGTAACACCAGTGCTTACAAATCAAATCAACTTGATGCCTTTCTCTGAACAACTTCCCCTTACTCCAACTTCTCCTGGTGATGGCAGGCTGCGAGGCATCTTGAAAAAATCCACTGCATCTGCTGCACCACCACCTTCTGCAACTCAGCCAGAGTGCAATAGTGGGTCTTCTGTGTTCTTCCCAGGTCATTCTAATGAAAACAGTAATAGGTAGCATACACTGTAATTAGTTATAACCTTTAATGTTCTCTTCCTTTGCATTAAAGTAATGACAGTTGCACAATGGAAGGTAACTTTTGTATTGTTTGTATAATGGAACTGAAAAATAAGAATGTTTCTTATGCAAAGTAATTGATCATCAAATTAAAATCAAGTTTCTTACATCTAGTCCTACATTCCCAGCCCAATTTACTTATGGAATCATAGTATTTTTTTTAACCCATTTACTTCTCTCTCTCTTTTTTTTTTTTTTTTTTAAGCAACTTCATGTATATTAGTGAGATGTATAAAGTGATACGTCTGAAATTAGTGCAATGTTACATTTTTGTCATGTAGAATATATTCTAATACATTGAAGTTTAGGTGTTAAACTAAAAAAGGATTTTATAAATTTGTGTGATTTTTGTTCCTTGGCATTTTGCCTGTGATTTGTTAAATCTCTCAAGTGTTAATATTCTAATTTTCTTAATGGTAGTTTTATCATCAATCATGTGAATCATGTTATTGGAGAATATTTTGAATTCAAACTGAATTATATGGTTTTAAAATTATTCTTTGTCTAAGAATTTTCTTTTAAGTGTTTATATATGTTACTGCCAAATATTTTAAATTTTTAGCATATCCTATTTACTTAAATGATGGCATTTTTTGTGGTCTTTCGTCTATATATTTACTATTAAATACTATGCTTTTTGCTATTTTATCATCTGTAATTTGAACTATAGATGTATTTTAATTTTTTTCAGTTAGTTTTGCAAAATGTCGGCAGTATTTACTTAAATTGCTTTATAAGGAAATTTAAGTTGAGCTTGAATTTGTAGTCTGTCATGGTGCTAGCTGTACATTAGAAGCTACTCATTTTAATTTTTAAATATAGCGTGCATATTTAAATCAAAATATAATGCAGGTGTAAATATTCTGTAATTTTAATACAAAACTGAATCTTAATTTAGTTACAAATTTACTTCTTAACCTAAACGATTTCTCAACAGATATTATGTTAATATATAAAATGTATTTTTCTATTTAAAAAAATATTCATATTATTTGTTGTATTTTCATAAAATTATTATTATTATGGACAATGGTGCTCAATGAAGGCAAAATTTAATATTGTTATTCATTTATACTGCATAATATACTAGTTACTAATTTTAAAATATAGTTTAGAATTCTGATATATAGTTCTTATTGCTGTACCCATTTTAACAGAATAGTTAGAAAAAATTTGAAACTTGAAAAATAAAAATCTTTGCAAGATTATTTCTAATCATATCTGGAACAGAATTTTGAAAAGCCCAAGCTTATTAATATGTTGAGCAGTTTTATCATCTTCAGCTTTATATATTTAGCAGTTAACTGTTAAATTTTATTTTTATTGTATGTCTCCCCCCCCCTTTAGTTTAGTTAACCATGCATGAAGAAAATAGATAATAAATTATGATAGCAATATAATGTATGCATGTGAGAGGATAAGTGTTTATAACAAGTTATGTGCAAGGTTACTTTCCTTTTATATGGGTACTACTGCAAAAATGAAATATAATATATATAGCATATAACTTTTTTAACAATATATTAATTGAATACTTTCAAGAAGTTCCTAATTAATTCCATTTTTTCTCTTTTCAATTTAAATTGTTTATATCACATGGTTTATACAGTATTTCATTAAAATAAATGTTAATTTTCTTTTCTTAAAAAAGTCTGACTTACGGTTGCTTCTTCCTCAAAAATTGGTTTTAATTGGCTTTCTTGATTTATCTTTCTGTTTAAAAGATATGCGTTCAGTAGTAATTAAAACCAAAGTATTTCAATGCCTCTGACAAATCTTCCTCTGTTAATACAAGTAGCAAAACTGTTATGCAAGTTCTTTTATTCTTTACCTTCCCTAGGATATATATTTTCTTCTAATGGCTTGTAAATAAATTTTATGTTATTTCAAATGAAATACTTCATGCATTTTCTTATAGATATCACAAGGGGAAAAATTACAGCCCAACTGTAACAGTTATGTAATTATATTCCATACAGCAATAAACTGTGAAAGAATTACATATCAGAGAATAAACTAAAATCCAAACTATTTACTTATTTTAGAAAAAGGAGAACACTCATTACCACTGACCAAATTAAATCGCCAGTTGTTGGTATTAGTTTCAAATTAATTTTAGCCAAGCATATAGACATACCTTGGCTTAAAAAACTAAAGTAGGAGTACATAAAATAAGCTATAATTATTAATATGAATATGTAAAAATATAGCATATATCAACATAGTATGCACTGATTTTCATACCTTAAATTATTATTGAGAGATTCACAAATTAATATATTTAAAGTTTTAAAATATGACTGTAGAAGATATGTGGGATGAAAAATTTATTAACTCATGCAATTTAAAACTGTACATTCAGATCTGATATATCAAGCATTAGCACTTAAGGGGGAAAAAACTGTTTTGCAAATACAGCAGAAATAGATGTTCATTGTCAATAACCTGCAGCACATATAGGAGGTCATTTTACTCACCGTAAATCCTTATAATCTAAAATAATAAAATGAGTTGGCTAGTTAGTTTTTCAAAGATTTGATGTATGCTTTTTTGGATTGGACATACATATTTATGTGCTCCCAAATCCCTTGAGATATTCTTATACTGTTGATAATAACTCAGAAACTATGATATGACCAAGCCATAAATGCTTGAATAATTAAATCATGTATCACAGTGCCATTTGAAGTAAATTAATTTTATTATTTTGAAACATAATTTGCAGAGATATTGAAGAATAGAAAATTTAATGCACTGTAAATGATTTTTAAAATGGTGTTCTAAATTCAAATTTAATGTTTTAAGGCATATTTTAAATATTTGAAATTATGTGGGTTAGTTATAATGTGCATTATCCCTTAAAGGAATTTTCACAGAATGTAAATATGTTCTCTAGGGTTCCAATCAAAGTATCCTTCATACAAATTTCAACCTAATTGTTTTTATTTAGGTTCATAGTATCTATATTTAATTATTTATAAAATTTAGTTTCAGTATATTTCCTGAATCGTAGTTAAAAAAAAATTGTGTGTTTCTTATATGATGAAAATCATCACTTTTTTTTTCATTCCTTTTTTTTTTTTTTTTTTTCTCTTCAGTTTATATTCACAAAATGCTGTCTTAATACATTTTCTTATTTTAAAAGCTGTATGAAAAAGCTTTTAGTAGCTTAAATAGAGCCAGAATATATATATATATATGTTTTATATATGCATATATCATATACTAAACAAGAACTTTTGGATGGAGATAGCCAGATCTGTAAAAGTTAGGTATTAGTACAATAAAATAGATCATGCATTGCTAGATGGGACTGGTGACTATACCCCTGCTAGCAAAGGCTAGAATTTTAGCAGTAATAACTCAGAAACTATGAATGCGAACAGAAAAAAAAAAAAAGACAAAAAAAATTGCATAGCTCCTAAAGACATATTTCAGAAATGAAATGTACAAATAGGTTCTGGATTCTACCTTTTGAGTTTTTTAAGTTGTATTTGCATAACTTTTAGTTTATTATGCAGCACATTCAACATATCTGCCATCTGCTACTATGCATATTTGTATTATGAATATCACATTGTCATAGGCATAAACAATTTGATGCCTTAGTTCTTGCTGTTATAAAAATCCTCTGCTTATATCATTTCAGCACCATATGCTGACTTGGTTCACCTCAATTACTGTATGAAATTGGTCATTAAGTATGACACGGCATTCATTCATTGAATTTGCAAATCTACTACTTCATCTTTCTCATCTAGTCACATGCATGTCACTTTATAGTACCTCACTTTCATAGCTCTATCTTCATTCAGATATTTTTTGGGTGATATATGCTGTTACTGAATATTGTACGTATATAATCTGATTTCATTTTAAGTTTTCAAAATAAAAATCATACTTAATCTTAGATTCTTAAATAAAAAAAAAACTCTTTCTTATATTACAAGGCTCCATTTCTATGACTACAGTTTTATGAACATAATCCAAGCATGTATAAATTGGTGAGCTTTTTAGTTTCAAATAAGATTAGTACTAGAACTATCCAGATTTTTTTAACCTTGGTTTAATTATATGTTTAAAATTCATGTGTAAAATTATCTACATTGCAGTGAAAATTATAGTAGTAAAGTTGACAGTGTATTGTATATTGTTTTTAAACTAAACCATGTTTCTGTTTGTGATGAAAAGCTCATACAAATATAAGACTCTAGTCCATACTTTTTTAAACTTCAAGAGCATATATGAAACAGTATTATATGAAATATTTAATCTTTTTATACAGTTACATTTGTTTTATATATTGGGCAATAAATATCAAATGGACTTTGCTTTATATTTTATTCAAATTAATACGAGTACATTTATATTAATTCATGTTTCAAAAAAGAAAGTATTCTGTATCAAAGCTATTCAATGGAAACTATATATTGAATAGCTTTGATATATTATTCAACCTGATTTCTTTATAGTACAAAATCATAAGATATGTTTGAGTAGGTTTTTTTTTTTTTTCCTCCATCCTAATGTATATAAAATATATCATCTTTGATTCTAAAAGATCTGCAGTATTTATTGAGTGAACATTTATAAAAATAATTTATTTTTGTCCAGTGGATTGTTAGATTGTTATATCTGTTGATTGTGCTTAATATAGATGTAATTTGTTTTCTATCTCTTGTTTGTAATTTAAAAGGTGTATTAATTTGTTGTATTTTTAACTTGTATTAAAGCTTTATAAAGCAAATATTTAAATTTGAAATTTATGCTTGTCATTTCAAATTCTTACTCTTGTAGATATTTCTGATAAATGTGCTTAAGACAGTTCTTTATTTTAAAGAACGATTGACTTATTTGACGATAATTTCAAAAAACATGCTACCTTAAAATCAGTGTGGTAGTTAGCATACTTGTAACTTTATCCAGATGACTTTGAATTCTGGACAAAGCATGCACATTTGTAACTCAACTATATTTTTGCAAAATGAAAATACTTGTCCTTGGGTAAGGAAACAAAGCTACAAAATCCTCTAATCTCATACCTGCATTTAACCATGATGCTGATTATTACTAACCAGAAGGATTGCAGCACACTTGTATATTATTACTCTAGATTGTTCTCACAAAATTTGAGTGGTGCTGGATATAGTTTTTTTTTTTTACCTTAAAAAGGTTAATCCTACCTTTTTGGCCAATAATAAGGTTCCATCCCTAATTTTATTAATGATCATTAATGAGGCCATTTGTATGTGGCTAGATATGGAGAACAGCAGTAACAATAAAAAATACATTAAAAAATAAAAATTTAATGATATAGGATTTGTTCTCATTTATTTAAACAGAAATTAAAAGATACCCCCCCCCCAAAAAAAAGATAATAACCTCACATATACAGTATGCAACAGATAATGATAATATACAGAATTGAATTAATTATCTATAGAGTGATCTTCACTCTTGCAAAATTATTCTAATAAAATACGAACATATGAGATAAATTATTATTAAACACAATCTAATATGTAACAAGACTGTAAAAACCAGTTTCCCTAAAAATTTCAAAATTTAGTTGTGCAATCATATCCAGAGTTTCACTTGTGCACAGTTCAAAAATGTTGTAAGTTTTGAAATACAAAATGATAACATACCATAATGTATTTGAAATATTGTACTTCAGATACACTTGGTATAGTCTTTCCATATACAAGGATTGGACAAAAATATGGAGCAACAAAATACAGCAACCTCAATACGTTGCAAGTGTCATCTGTTATTGAGACAATGTTTCATGTAGTTGAGAGCACATCACTTTGGAACAGCTCCCAAATGATACTGAAATTGAAATGGCGTGTGGAAATACACTGGTTATCATAAATTAATAAAAAATCACGATTACTGAAAAAGTTACATGTAGAATTTTATGAAACTTACCCACAATATACAACACATAGTAAGGTATCAAATATCATAAAAAGAATTACCAGACAGTTATGGTAGTGTAGAAATTAGCACATGTATAAAATGAACAAATCGAAGGTTTCAGTTTGCTATAGGAAAAGTACCTTCAATATGGAATATGATCACCTCTAGAAGTAATACAGCACATACAGTGATGTGTGATGCTTTCAATTATGCGGTCTATCAGTTCCATAGGAAGCAAGAGCCATTGCTCTTCCAAAGCAGATGCAAACGTGGCAAGGGTCTTAGGGGCGGATTGAGAGCAGCTAGACATCTCCCTAAAGCATCCCAAACGTGCTCGATAGGATTCAAGTCCAGGAATCGAGCTGGCCACTCCATGCGCATAATTGTTTCCTGTTGAAGATAATCATCTACGATGCGAGCCCTGTGTGGTCTTGCGTTGTCATCCTGTAAACAGGAAAACATCACTCATTGTCCCAGCATATGGACACACATAAGCATCAAGGATGTCATCTCTATAAACCTGAGCATTCACGGTTCCCCTTGGAAAGACATAGAGGTCTGTGCGTCCACCCAAATAGATGCCAACCCAAACACAAACACTGCCTCTTCCGTATGCATCTCTTTCGCGGATGTTTGACGAATGATAACAGATTCCAGGTTCTCTCCATATCAAATACCGCCTACCACTTTCTAGACTAAATTGGACTCATCCGTAAAGAGAACAGCCCTCCATTGATCAGGCGTCCAGTAGACATGTTGTTGTGCCCACTGCAAATGGTTCCTCCCTATGGCACAATGTGAGCGGCACGTAAATGGCTGGTCGTCTCACATACAGACCACCTTCGTGAAGCCTTCTACGCACAGTTCACGTTGACACCAACCTTCCAGTGGCTGCAGCAAAGGAGGAACTAAGAAGATTCGGAGTAGCGGTTCTATTCCTGCTTGCACATAATGTCAAATATTGGTCATTGGCGCTCGTCGTAGCAAGTGGCCGTCCTTGGCTGAACCTCCTAGATGCCAAATCTGTGGTTTGAAATTGCCCCAAAGTCTATGAACCACATAATCACATTTAGCCATCTGGCCACTTCTGTTTGACTTTGTCCTGCCTCTAGTCTCCCAATGGCTCTCCATCATAGTTCTGCAGACAAATCATGCCTGGAGGTCATTGTTACGATTTAGCTAATCTCTGGAGGTCATTGTTACGATTTAGCTATCTCAGATTTCTGATGTCATTATTACAGTGAAATATGTGGGCTTGCTCTCAAACATGGACTTTATGCTCCTCGCAGATGACGTATTCCGAGTGCAGTGCCACTAATTTGTATATTGCAGTTTTACTCAGCTACTCTTACTTGGCAACATATTCAAATTTTACACGGTTGGCTTATTTTTGAGGGAGTTATCGCTATTTTTATGATTTTCCCTTAATTTATGATAACCAGTGTAATTCGATTACAAGGGATATCGAATGATAGACTTGAAATCTCTTTTAAAAAAATGTTGAAAACCACAACAATGATATTTCTTTACACATAGTCTGCAATGCAAGTAATAATGGATATGGAAGTGTAGCACATTTCAGTTAGATAAATAAGTTTGGTGAAATTAAAACAAATTTTGTTTTATCGAAAACCAGATGAGCTCCTCTTAAAAGCTTAACACTGTCCTATTTAGAACTGATGGCAGCTAGAATTGCAAAATATCAAACTAAATTATTTAATCACATTTGGCCACAGATATACTTCTGGATAAGTTTGCAAATTGCATTACACTGGATCAAAAATATCTTCTAGAAACTGGAAACTCTTCACCTCTAATGGGGTTGCAGAAATTCAAGCTTTCACGAATCCCAGTGGCTGGAAATATTCATACTGGCATACATCTGAAACCAAAACATTATACACCTAAACATCTACTGATTTTACACCCACTGAATAATCTATACATATGTTGATTTTACATGTACTGAATAATTTATAACCCTGATTTAAAGCGTGTGAATCATTGTTTATTACTTTCTGCTTTCATCCCCACCTGACTACCAACAAATGGCAGCTTGAGAAATGATTTACACAGCAATGCATAATTTTTTTAATATTAATAATTGAATATCAAAGAGCATGGTACCTTTTATATTGACATTACACTTGGCAATAATTTCAGATTTTTGGCTAACTGGATTGTGAAAAATTAAGTGCCCTGTTGAGAAATTTATTTCCATATGCAAAAAATAGATTTTGTAAATGATACTCATAGGCTCAAAAGATAACATTTTGTGTTTTTTGAAAGGAGAATCGATAAGCCCAGGATTGGCGCCAGAGGTGGTGCAGCCTCACCTGATGGCAGAATTTAGGGTAGGCAAAATTTGTAGAATTTAGGGAATTAGAACTTGGGGAAAGGCACTCGATAAGACTTAAGTATATGAGAGAATTTATTTATTCGAGACTTGGATAAGCCTGCATGTGCAGGAAATAGGTGTAAGTATAATAAATAACTAAACTAATATAATTCAGGTTTAACTTCATCAGCTTGCTATACAAGAAAGACAAAATTAAGCAGAACAATATGTCTTTAGTTGCCAATCTTATGACGCATTGCCAATAGTGTATAGCGAATGCTAGCTAAACTTTATGATGATAGTCACGAATATGAAAGTTTTCAGATATCGAAAATGAAAAGGAAATTTTTCTAATTAATGGTGTTTGTGAAAAAATGCAAGGAAGTAATACATGAAGATCATATAAAAAATTTTTCATTGCAATGACAATGAACCAACCATCAATTAACTAACAAATGGCGTATTCTGTTGTGTGGTTCTAAATCCAGAAAATATTGTTATTGGCAATGATGAAGTCAAGAACAAAAACATTTCAATTGACAATTTAGTGGGAATTCTAGACAAGGCAATTACAGGACTTCAAGAATGGAACTTTGTAGCTGAAAAAGAATTATGTCTATCTATAGAATTAAAGAAAAAGTCTTCGTACAAAAACAAAGCAACTTACATTGAAAGTATGTTTAATAAAACAAACAAATATTGAGCTTTTTTTTTGGGAGGTGGTTAATTTTGATTCTCTTAAGGTCATAAATGCTTTATTATTTCATATTTTTAATTTTATAATTTCTACATGTCATCATACTAGATTTAAACTGATGATCCAATATCCAGAAAAATCCCAAATTTGGAATTGCCAATGAGTCTGGATTTTGGATTCTCTACTAAATTAGAATACAGGGAATTCATCAATATTGAAAAATCAAGCTGTATTTACACTCACTCTCGATGAGTAAATAAAAGATTTCTGAATCATTTAACTAATATTAAATGATCAGACCTTGACTTTCAGTATTATTTAAACTTAAATTTCCTTTCCTTCATATTAATTCTTTATTTTATGATGCTTCAATTAGTAATTATTAGTAACTGGTCTATAGTAAAAACTTTTATTTCAATAACAATGCTTTCTGAGGGCTTAAAATGCCATTTTGATATAAAAAATTCTCAAAACTGATGGGTGAGGACAAATTTGATTAACATAAAAAAAAAATCAAAATATTCAAATTATATGAAATAGAAGAATAGTATAAATATCAGAACTGTATAAATTATTTCCACATTAGTAATTCAACTAATAATTAAATCAAAATTCTGAGATTCAGTTTTTCACCTCTTTATTTCAACATACAATTAAAGCTTTGATAATGCTGGGCAACTTTTTTTAGTTAAAATGAATAAAAAAATTTCTACATTTGTTCATTTCTAACATTTCTTCACTATAAAAAAACTTAAACAATGAAGGGAAATTTCCTTTGTATTCATAAGGTTACATTTTATTTTAATACAGAAATTTTAAAACAACATGCAGATGTATTCTAAACTCCTCAAGTAATAATATTTTTATTAAAAAAAAATTCTGGTGTATAAATTCTGAGAAACATAGAATACAAGTAATTTCAGTTATGTGAATAATGAAATATCTGCAGAGTTCTAACTTTTGAAAAATAATCATACTTCCTTTGATGTTCAGAATTTCCTAAGAATTTATTTCTAAACTTTAAACGTGAACACGTAATATAATATGCTTATTCTACATGAAAATTCCAGGATTAGGAAACAGCTTTCACTAGTTCCTCGTTTACTTCTATAGCAATCTGGGCTTCTGCTTTAGCTTCTTCAGTAGTAGCAGAACTTAACTGTTGCTGTGCTTTAGTTAGTCCTTCTCTACAAGCCTGCAAATGAGTTATGAAATTAAATTTTTCTTAGTCTGAAAGAAATATTAAAATTTTATATTTAAAGAACCTCAAAATAGCTACATTTAATACTTTTTACCTGCAATACTACAAACTTCAGCAATGTTCCAGATTACATCCCATTCCAAATGGAAGGCCTGCCTTACCAATTTATTATTTCAATTATAATCTACATAAAATAGCTGCTAACCTTGAAATATGAAAATCTGGGAGCTCCCAGGAAGTTTTCAAACTGTGCACCAATGCCATTTCAAAAGAGCTTCAATTTGACTTTAATTCACTTTATAATGCATGAGTGATTCAGGTTATTGAAATGTATGTAATGCTTATGTAAAAATACTAATATTTAATTAGGTATTCTGAATTTTATGTTCTTTCGTTTTGTAAACAAAATGAAAACTCTGATAAATTCTTTTCTAATTTTTGGCTAATTCATTTTGTAAACAAAATTAAATAGATTAAACATAGGTTGAATCTTCATAAAAATGTCCTACAGATGTCTACAACAGATTAAAACAATTCAGGTGAAATAAAATTTAACAAAAAAAATTATGCTGAATTATCCCACAAGGGGTGGATGAATGGAATTTCTGCAACTTAAAATTTATTAATTAAATGAGTTTTATTTATTGTTACGAAATCTTTTCCATAAAGGCTAAAAATAGAAAACTGGAAGATTCAGTGAACTATAGAGAGATGGGATGAAAAACCAAAAGAGTAGATGCTATGCATATTTGTAATCTATACACAGTACCTAACTGTTATTGCCTTTTTAGAGAAATTTTCACTTAAAAAGGCAATAGTAATTAGCAGTGGAATAAATTTAACTAGCAGCAAAATGCAACAGTGCAATACATGTAAATGTGCATGTATTTTTCATCATGCATTATTATTAACTGCAACCTTCAATAAAAAGGGTGCAATAGCCTTCCATGAGAAAATATAAAAGCAAAATATTATCATGCTGCTTTAAATAGCAATTTCCTCTCTCTTCTAGGAGTAAAGATGAATATAGATGCTTCTCTCTCTAAGCATGACATGTTGTTTAATGTTGTAATACCTAATTATTTTTTTATAGAAAATAATACAGTAACCGATAGGCATAGTCTGCTTTGCACTAATCAAATAATCCACATAATACTAGTTTGTATGTTACAATGAATATATATCAGTGCTAAATATACTGAAACATATTTAATGGATCTTAAGCAATTTGTGAATTTTCTTTAAATACTGACATCAATAAAAAAAGAACATGTAGACTCAGAGCCGTGCCTTCATATTTTTTCACCTGAGGCAAAGCGGTAAACGTGCGTCCCTGTATACAATGCAAGATTATTTATTTACCTATTTGCAGGGGGAGGAGAGAATAAATAAATAATACTAAATGATGTTTGAAAACATAACATTACAAACACGGGTAATATATATATCTATACATAAAAAAATAATAAAATAAAGTTCAATAACTAATAATATGGTACATTTCATTTTCAATCACCCTTGTTTGTTTATTCTTCGGATGCTATTCCAGAAAGCATTTATGAAAATGCAAAACTGGGCAGTTATGTCTCCTCTATGTTCAGTTAGTGGACTTTTGCAAGTTTGTGATGACTAAGTAAAGAGCTTAAGTCAAACTAATGAGAGATAGCAAAGAACAACTAATGTCGGCAGTACAGTAGAAGTTCAGAAATCCGCAATGCTTGGGACCAGAGGTTGTGCGGATTTTAGGATTTTGCGGATTTCAGGACAGAAAAGCCAAATCATAATATTCAGAATAAAAGTGCACATAAATAAGGCATATTAGATTCATTTACTTAAATTATTATGTACAATAATATTCATTATTACATTATTTTATTATATGCCTTAAATTATTATATGTATATATTTATTATATTATTCATTTATATTAGTGATTACAGGAATATTTTAAAGAATTAAGGATATATACAATAGAGACGTGTAAAAATAAGAGATACTAATAAAGCATAAAATATTTCATTTTTTTAACTTGTTTCAAACATTTTTCTGATAAAGATTTGTTTTAAAACTTTAGGTACTCCAAAGTTTTTTTTTTTTTGTAAATTCTACAGGGTCATAATCTCTTGCTCTGTGACACAGCTCTGTTTTTCTAAATATTTTAGGTATTTTTCACTATGTTCCAAAACCTTATTAAAAGATATTTTCTCACTCCTATCAAATTCATTATCTGTGTCGGTGTCGGAATCGTTTTCTTGCTGTGGCGACTTCAAAACAGAGCCAATGATTTCATCATCGGTTATCTGATATGCCAGTGTTGGCTCATCTGAACACATCATCCATACTGAAAACCTCTTCTGGGCTAAGATCTTTTCTCTACCACTAACACAGAATCATTACTATTCGGTAATTATGACATCATTATTGGATAAATATTTTTTCTTCGGTATTTCATTCTTCATTCTGCAGTTTCTGGAACCTATAAATTCAATGTTTACATTTTGAGAGGCAGTACGGATTTTTGGTATTTGACTGTATAATATTTTAGTCGATACGATTTGTTACACAAAGTGTAATTAGTTCCTTAAAGCTATTTTCAATAACAAATTTTAATGTTAGAAAATATTATATACACTACTGTGAAAGCTCATGTCTTTTGAGAATGAATTAATGCTATTAGCTTTTCTTCTTCTTCTTCTTTTTAAGCTGGATTGTTTATAACACAAACTTCTTTTAATATTCACTGATATATTCTGAAATTAAAAGCTAAAAATCATAAGTTTTAAAAATAAATTTCTCAATTTTTGATCGAATAGCTAATTTGGCGTCCCTTCTATTTGTTCACCAGAGGCAAGTGCCTCACCCTTGTCCCACCCCTGTGTAGACTGCATTCCGAAGATTTGTAAAGTTTCTTTATATTAATTAACCAGATATTTTGTTATTTAGACCTTTAATGCCCATCTTCCTTCCGTTTCTATGCCAAAATGCAAATTAGTTCACATATATACGTAGCGTATTCGGAAACTAAGTACCGTTTCATTCTAGCGCCGTCGCTGAGCTGTGGTAGCCGTTTCATTCTAGCGCTGTGGTAGGCGTCCCGCGCATGCGCACTAGTCTTTCTTGTTCACTGACTTTCAATTGTCGCCATTTTGGTTGCTCTATGTTGTGTTTTCAGTTTGCTGTGCGCATTCAAAATGTTCAATTAGTTCTCCTGTTGACTGTGAGATTCGTGCAGTGATTAAATTTTTGAACACGAGGAATGTTAAACCGGCCGAAATTTATCGTCAAGTGACAGAAGTTTACGGTGAATACGCGATAAGTGATGGAATGGTGAGGAAGTGGGTAAGAATGTTTAATGCAGGTCGAACAAATGTCCACGCCGAGGCCGAGGCTCAACAATCGATGGAGTGGAGACACAAAACAAAAGTTCAAAGTAACAATGTCATCACAAAAAATCATGTGCACTGTCTTCTGGGATAGAAAAGGCGTTTTGCTTACTGAATTTCTTCCCAGAGGTGAAACCATTAATGCGGCACGATATTGTGAGACTTTAACAAAACTAAGGCGTGCCATTCAAAACAAACGAAGAGGAATGCTCGGTAAAGGAATTGTGTTGCTCCATGACAATGCTCGGCCCCATACTGCTGGTGTCACTCAATCGTTAATTCGACAGTTTCATTGGGAGCAGTTCGATCACCCGCCGTACAGCCCGGACTTGGCGCCGTCCGACTATCACTTGTTCCTGCACATGAAGCGCGAGCTTGGTGGCAAGCGCTTTGGATCTGACGATGACACGAAAAATGCTGTGGAGTCGTGGTTATCGAAACTGGCGGGAAGTTTCTTTGACGATGGTATACAAAAACTGGTCACCCGCTATGACAAGGGTTTGATCATTGGCGGAAACTATGTTGAAAAATAGTTTAAGACATGTATTTTCATGTAAAAATAAAATTGGATTCGAAAAAATTGTTTTACTATTTTTTTTTTCAAAACGGTACTTAGTTTCCGAATACGCCTCGTATAAGAGTTATAGATTTAAAGACAGTATGCATTCTGCTTCTCAAGGCCACATTACTAAGGTAAAATTTGTCATTATAACTGCTGATATTGAATCTCCACACTGGTTAAACTGTGAGTCAACTCATATTAAATTGAACTGTGTAGCCTTTGGCTACAAGCTTATTTAACTTTTGTATCTAACTGTTAACAATGCCACAAGTTATTATCAAGTTAACATCACCATAAGTGGTTGGCTGATTTGTAAGCACCAGGAGTGCCTTCTGTTTTTCTTAGTTTTAAATAAAAGGGTCTTTCATACCATTCTCAAGGCTCACTAGTTATATTAGACTTAGTGATAACTTGATTGTCTACCAGTGATAACTTGATTGTCTACCAAGAGTTTGGACACTATTAGATGATTTCAAAATATATCAAACTTTATAGATTGTTTGGTTAATAATGGCATTTAAAACACATGGATTATATTTAGTAGAGAAACAGCTACAGTACACTAAAAGGATGTTTCAGTACATACATGCATCTTGCAGTTTCACATCAAATTCACGGATTGCATTACATTTATAATAGTATAACAACTACAAGTATTTGGCAAAATAAATTTGAAATGAATTTTTATCTTCGGTGGATGTAATCTCTACAAAGAATATGACTACCAATCATTTTTATCACTGAACACATTTTGCTTTATTAAAAAAATAGTTAATTTTCAAAGGTGATTGCTGTGCTTTACAGCCAAGATTAACATGAAAAACAAATCATTATATGTTAGTTGTTTATTTGATGGTATCCTCATGACAGCACCAGTCTTCATTACACTTTTTTTTACACAAATATGCAAAATGTTTGGTACAAGCTTTATTTCTGTAATTTTTGGCTAAAGACTTTATTTTTATTGCCTTTTAAGTTTTTATTAATGACCATTTGTTCAGTACCTATCCACTAAGATTTGGGAAATATTTTATTTTGGTCAAAAATATACAAACATTGCACAAAAAGGTACAGAACTTTCTGTATTTTACTAAATATATAATGAAGACTTTTCTAATTGAACAATCAACTTTTGCATTTTCAAAACATTTCATGTCTGGTACTGAGACAGTTCTCATAAAATGTTTAAAGAAATTTTATAATTGAAATTATTTGCCTATATTCAGCAAATAAAGCTTGTAGGTGTCTTTTATGAACATTCTATACCTAAGAAATCCACACCTAAGAAAAGCATTTAAACTTCAGAATGCTGATCCATGACACAGTTTAGAAAAAAATGCATGAAGTATTATAAAGCACAGCAACAACAAGTGTGTTCAAAATTCAAGTCCAAAATTAATTATATCAGTATTCATTTCAAACAAATACAGTTTATATGTGAATATCTGAATAAATAAAACAGAAGTTATGCATAACTCACTTGAGCATCTAGTCTATCGACTGGGACTGCTTCTTGAGCTAAGACTTGTACAGATGAATCATCATTGATAGTTATAGAACCACTGCTTACTAAAAAAAATTAAGAATTAATTTTACACTGTGATGACAATACTTTTTTTAATCAACATTAACACACAGAAAATGTAGAATTACTTACAATTGATTTTAATGAAAGAAAATGAATTGTACATTAAAAAAAATAGAATTATGAAGTAGATATGACTTTTAGGTTTCATTTTGCTCTTGATAATTTACTCTCATTAAATTATGCAGAATAAAGCTACAAAGAAAAATACGATCTTTTTCATTTTTATTTGTCAAAGTACATTTGCATTCAAATTATACTACACTGAACCTTTGATTGATAGAATGTTTATATATTTATTTACATTTCAAGCATTAGATTTAAAAAAAAAAATACACACAAAGAGCTTTCTTATAAATTAATACGAATCATAATGTTCAGCGTGAATAAAAGACCCATCTTAAACTCAACAGAACACAAAATCCACAAAGATTTGATATCTGCCACAACAAGCTATAACTCACATTCAAAACATACTACTAAATTGACTGGAGTTTTGACTGCATACAAGATGAATTCAAAATTTTGTTACAGAAAACAAAATTAAAGCTGCTGTCTTTCACAAATACATATCGATATAAAGCAAGATTCTCTGCTATACAAGCACGAAAATGATAAACAGAATTCATGTGAATGCAGAACAAGACATCTGCCTACAATTATCAACAGCTGAACCTAAAATAAGAAATCGTTACCCAAAATGCAACCACAGATGCCCCTCTCATCTGTTTTGTGTTTCTTAATTTAGGCCTGTAGTGCCAATATAAATTGCATAATAGTAAGATTATTTTGTAATTGTCTTGCATAGAGTTAAAAATATTTAAAATAAGTAAGTAATAAACAAACATATATTTTAATTGAATTGCATATAATGATTAACCTGCTGGAACCAAATTGTGGCAACTTTAATGATGCTCTCAGTAACACAGCAAAATATAACACAGATTGGTTTAATTTACTGAACTTTGGAAGAACCTTTACACATGACTAATTTTTGACAATATCATGTTTAGACTAGAGATATTATAAATTTAAAAACTGATTTTGACTGACAGTGCTGAAAAGCAGAATAAGCTTTCAGCATACATGTGAAATGAAACAGAAATGCTATACAAAATAGGACATTCATATGACCTACATAAATATGATAGAATTTAACTTGAAAATTGTATACTATAAGACATCACTAGCAAACAAAATATACTATGTTATGTACTATACTATTAAATAAAGTAATGAAAAATATACTGGAAACTATAATATACTTCTGGTGCTATAACATACTTTTGATACTATAATATACTTTTGATCTATAGAATATGCTGTTGAAAGGACTTTACAATAGAACGAGAAGTTGTTGTTGTTATGGGACTTGAATGAATTCCGTAGCTATATTGATGGTTAAGACATTACAGCAACATCTAATCAAAAAACACTGAAATGGTTTCAAGCTTAACATTAAAATGGTTTTAAGCTAAATGTCACCTACAAATAAACTTGCTGGGTGAACTCTGCATTTACAGTCCTTTAGTGTGAAGATAGAATACATCCCTAGAAGAACAAATCTTGTGGCCGATATGTTGCCACGTCCTGTGTGCAACCATGAAGGTGAATTACGTGAAGTTTGTTCAATAACCATACGTCATCCAGAAGTGTAACAGAAATACATGGAGAACAGCTGAAGATACGGATCTTGAAAAGATCATAGAATCATTTGAAAGCGATGTAAATGATGCAAATTTGTCTAATTGGACCAGATGAGGTTTTACGATAAATCAAGGAATTTGCATTGCTATTCTCCAGACTCCAAATAACACAAAGCTCAACTAATAGCACCAATACATAAGTGAGAAAGAATTCTTAAATATCCAGATGCTCCTACAGCAGGATATTATGGTGCTGAAGGGTCATACCACACAATTTTCCACTAGTATTATTTCACAGGAATGTGCATATACATTGCAGGGTTACATAAAAAACTATGACGAGTGTAATTGTTACAAACCCCCAAATCAGATACCATCTAGGTTGCTCCAAACAACAATACATGGGTAAAACTTTGAAATGCTTGCTATTTGTTTATTTGATCTACTACCTGAAAGTACCAATGGGGAAAAAAAGGAAATTTTAGGGCTGAAGATTGTAACACAAAATGGATAGAGCTTTTTACTTTATGCGCTGCTATGGCAAAAGGAACGTGCAGTTACATTAATTGAACAGATCTTCTTATGATATGGATCGCCTTGAAAGCTAATCAGTTATAATAGAACTCAGTTCATTAGTGCTGTCATGCAACATTTTCTTCTTTAGATTGACCATGTTTTTACTACAATGTATCATTCTCAAGCAAATCCTGCAGAGTGAAAGAACAGGGATTCAAAATTTAAATTAGCCTTACTTGTGAGTGATAAACATTTTTCTTGGGCAGAAAAGTTTCCTACAATTTGTTTTGCAATGAATACTCATAAATGGGAAAACAATGGCCAAACTGCTGCATTCCTCCAATGCTGGATGATGCTACATAAGATCTTACACGTTATCTCTAATGATAATTTTGTAGCATAAATTACTTCATATTTGAAGAGATTTGGCACCACAGTCAACAAAGTAAAGGAACTGGTTGAAAAGAAACAAGAGTATAAAAAACAATATGATGATACAGGTTGAAGACGTAGATACCAATTTAAACATGAAGATCGAGTTTGGATTTCCAAGCCCCATGTGAGCAAATCCGCTCAGCAGAAAACATCTCAGTTTACACCTCATCAAGACGGCCCCTATGTTATGACTCAATGCAGCTAATCTTCCATAAGCGGGATACCAAATTCTTTTCGTTTGTGACGTCAAGCTTCACATCGCCAAATGAAAATGTTGCTAAATACAACACAAGTATGTATTACTACAAACTAAAACATAAATTTAAAATAAACTACAAAAAATTCAAGTCGCAAACATGAAACTAAAAATTACAAAAATAAATTACTACCAAAATAATACATACCAAATATCTCTTCACTCACATAAAAAAAAATTGTCAACCAAGTAAATATATTCAAATTCACTAACAATGGATATATCACAAACTCACTAAAATATACAAGTTACTATCATTATGGAATTCAACACACTAAACCACTTTCACTCAACACTTTGCACATTCCACATCTCTTAATTGCCATATGCAAGAAACAAAACATAAAAAAAAAAAAAAAAAACTGACTCGAAAAATATTAACTAAATAAAATTAAATGAAAATATTCATAAATTATAAAATTCACGTCATCTGAAATCCAACATTCTCCCACCAACAACAGCTTAACCTCTTGCAAATATTAAACAGTAAAACTTTTAAACATAAACACAATATTTCAAAATTAAATTTTTTAAAAAAAATCTTCTGGCTACACTAAATTCACACTTATTACAATCACCAAAATAAAGTTCTATGTTTGACACAAGAAAACATACTGCCGGAAACCACAACCAAATCGAAATTGCTCCAAATAAAAACTCTCGCAGAGTTTTACACTCACCCCCGCTTATAAAAGATTAACCCTCAATGCCCACCGATTACCTAAGAAATTTTAAACTTAAATGAACCAGATACTCCATTAGGTGTTTATTGTTCCTCAGCCTTAAGACCTTGCCTCGACTCAAATTCATCACCTCTACAACCTCTTCGAAAAAAACCACGTCTTAGGAAATTTACTGCTGGTTCCTCACCAGGACAGAGCCAGAGATGCAGGATTCACTTCAAGTACGATTAATTACTAGCTAGATCCATAGAATAGCATCAGCTGGATTCATTAAAATCAGAATAAATATTTTTTATACTAACAATTTTGGGCGGCTGGTCGTGCAAGCGGCTAGTATTATAAAAACTGTATCCTTGCATTAGTTCTAGCATATTCATGAAATTGGACATAATTTACCATGCAGAACAATTTCCAGTTTCTTGGATACAATTTCATGACAATGAAGAAAAGCACTTAGTACATACACTACTATAAGTCAACCCAACAAATTTATTAGGCTATAAAATTGGACCCGCAAAGAAGTTTCAAGACATCATGGTTATATTCAAAAGAGAACACAATTTTAAACAATATTCAGTAATCAAATTTTAAATAACATTCAATAAAATATGCAGTCAATTCTCAATAGTTATACATCAATGTTTTAAAAGATGTTGGATCTCACCAAAATATTTCTTTGAGGCTCCATCTTCTTCATATACTGTTACCACACCTGGCTTTAAAACAGCTAATGTTGGAACATGATTCGGCAAAATACCAAAGCTGCCACTGTAGGAAGGCACATCAACTTGTTTTACATTTGCCTTATTATAGAACACCTAAAAATAAGATGAATTAATAAGTAAATAAATAACAGGTCAAATTCCATAAAAATATGGTGGTTCAACTACATTTTGTGTTACGTATTGCTGGTTGAATGAGATTACAATGAAAGACAGCTAAGCTCTTACTAGAATTGACAGCATTCTGGAAACAAGTGGATTTTGATGCTTGATTTAAAGATTGAATATTGGCAGGTAGAGACACATCCTGATGACTGAAAAAAGACAGCTTTTACTACCAGAGAAGGACTTTAGCAATTCAAGATGATGCCGTTTGGTTTATATAATGCATTGGCAACATTTGAATGCCTCATGGAGATCACGTTGAGAGGTCTTTTCTACTGTGCCTGTCTGATATACCTGGATGATATCATCATTGTCAGGAAGAGTTTTGAAGGACATTCAGAAAATCTTACAAAGGTACTCCAGAAACTGAAGGAAGCCAATCTAAAATTAAGTCCTGTGAAATGTAAATTATTCAGACAAGAAGTAAATTACCTTGGACATGTCATCTCTCCCGAAGTTGTGCATACAGATCCAGAAAAAGGTCTCAGCACTTAAACACTGGAGATGCCCCAAAAATGCACATCATCTGAGAAGTTTTCTGAGCCTCTGCAGCTACTATAGAAGATTTGTAAAGCACTTCTCTTCCATTGCAAGACTCCTTCATAAGCTGACAGGGAGGTAACAAAACTTGTGGACAAAAGAATGCGAGGGTGAATTTAAAAACCTGCAGGAAGCTTTAGCTGCTCCAATCCTTATGTATTCCCAGTTCAATAAACCATTTATTCTTGACACGGATGTGAGCAATGAGAGTGTCCGAGCTGTTTTGTCCCATGAAATAAGTGGTCAAGCACATGTAATAGCATACTGGAGTAAGTGCCTATCTAAACCAAAGAGGAATTACTGTGCCACCAGAAAAGATCTGCTCACCACAGTTAAAGATATAGCACATTTCCATCATTACCTCTATGGCAGAAAATTCCTGCTCCGAACAGATCATGCATCATTGACCTGGACCTTAAATTTCAAAAATGCCGAAGGTCAAATAGACAAGTGGTCACAGAAACTCCAGGAAACTGACATAACCATCCATCATTCGAAGGGATTATCACATGGAAAACCCCAACTACCTGTCTAGAAAACCCTGTCCAGAAAGCTGACGGGTCAAAGCGAAATAAATATGAGCTGCTTAATCTAATCATATGTCAAGTTACAAATCCTACATCATCTGACCTAGATCCATGGAATGACTAGTTGGAAGAGGCAACATTAAAGCCATAAGTGATTTAATGGAATTTTCAATAAGAAACCTACCTGGCAGAACATTTCGATCTACAGTTTTACGATGAAGCAAAATTCAGCTATCTAGAATCACTCCATATGCAAAATGGCATCTTGTACTGGAAATTTTAATCAGGATGGAAAGGCATTCTGTTAGCAGCACATACTCCCAAGATCCTGGATCCCGGATATCCTTAAAGAATTATATAGCAGATGCGGAATAATGAAGACTGCAAAGAGTTCAAGAGTGCTTCTACTGGCACAATGCAATGGATGACAAGAATAGTGAATGTCAATCTTGCGATGCCTGTGCGAGTCAGAAAAGATCAAAGAAACACAGCCGAGGGAAGTTGCAACGTTACACTGTATGAGCCTCTTTTGAATGCATCGCCTTTGACATTCTCGGATCTCTGCCACAAACTGCCGATGGCAACAAATACATCCTGGTTGTCATTGATTACTTGGCCAATGGCTTAAAGCATATCCTATTTCTGATCAAGACACTGCCATGGTAGCAGAGGTAATGATACAGCATTTGATTTCCAGATTTGGAGTGCCTCTTCAATTACATTTTGCATCAGCTGTAATAAAAGAAATATGCAAGCTACTAAGCATCAACAAAACCCAAATGACACCTTTACATCCCCAGTTAGGTGCCATAGTTTAATTGAATGATCCTTGATAATCTCTCACTCGTGGTTTTCAGAAACCAACAGGACTGGTACAAGAATTATCTCAGTTTTTACTGACCTATTGCTGTGTTGTCTACAAGACTACCCACTGTTCCCCA
>KK117068.1:135329-155172 GCA_000611955.2 Stegodyphus mimosarum | reverse complement strand
TCGCTGAGTAATTCCCTTGCTGCTGAAGCGAACGGCAAAAAAATAATCTGGCGCCCACAAAGAAAAGAGTGGGAGAAACAAGTTCAGCACATTGGATTGGCTGGTTAAGCGGCGAGTTGGGAGAAACCGCAGGTTACTGGATTCGAAGTAGTTGGTAGTTGGCGGTAAAACACGATGCAATTGGCGAAAATCGCTGAATTGGCGAAAAATTATAACATTTCGACAAAAATCACTAAAAACACTTGAAAAGGGAAAAAAATCGTAAAAAATGGATTACGATCGTAAAATCGTAAAGACAAACGCATTTTCGTAAAAATTACGAAAAATTCGTAAAAGTTGGCAGGTATGCCCTTGGGATCTCTTGTTTGGTTTGACCAGATTTACCCATTCATGACAATAGTATTTCCAGTGGGAAATGGGAAATGCCCCATGCCATAAGGTTTGAATCGTCAGGGAGTGTTTCGAGGAACATTCCAGTGATTTTCAAGTTATGTCTTGGCTTCCAAATTCACCTGACATTAATCCAATAGAGCATTTGTTGTCCCACCTAGAAACTGCCACCCTATCCTCTCGCAATGTGCGGGAACCCTCGCAATGTGCAGAACCAGCTGGTGAGCGCTTGGTACCAGATACCTCAGACTACATATCAGCTCCTTGTGGAGTCAATGCCCCTCTGGTTGCTGGCAGTTTTGAGGGCTAAAGGTGGTCCTACATGTTATTAACAGGGTGGTCATAATGTAATGGGTCTTCAGTGTATATAGTATGCTTCCAGCTAAGATATAAATAATATATGTTTCCTGCTAAGACATCATCCCTTACTTCTCCTTTCACACATTGTATTTGTCTTAAGATACAGAAAACTACCAAAAATGCAATGAGGAATAGGTATAGATTGCACCCAAAATGGCATATGAAACAGAATATGTTTCTACAGAGTTTTAATAAATAAGAGTAAGGACAATAAATAAAGTGTGTCAAACTGTAATTGATTATATCTGAATACAACTATGCAATCTACAGATAATCACCCACGATTTAAGCATTTATATCTTTTCTCATGTCTTAAATTACCATGCACGCATGTGCACACACAAATATACTATATACAGTACAAAGGGTATAACAATATAAATAGTTGCATTAGAAGTGATATATCATGCAAAAGTGACAATTTTCTATAGTATGTGCTGGAATGCAAAATGCATACACAAAAATAAAGTATGAAAAACATGAAGACCAAAAAGTTGTTTTATAAATGGATATTTACACGAAATAATGTTTGATATTTGCAAGAATTTTTCAAATAAATGAGTAGCAACTACAATACATGCATCAGGACATAACGTGTCTCACAAGGTTTATAGCGATTCTATTATACACTCACGTTTGTGAAAATTGCAACACCAAGAAGGAATCGTCATAATTGAATGCAATTTAATACACAGTTGAGTGGTAGTGGTACAAATAAATGATTAAATGTTCAAAGCAAACAAACAAGAACAAGAGATCAGAATCAGTATTTTGTGTGGCCACCACGCGCCGCAATAAGTGCTGCTACACGACGTGGCATGGAGTCAAACAAAGTTTGAATGTCTGACTGAGGAAGAGCATTCCATATCGTTTGTACGCGTACCCAAAGTTCGTCTGCAGACGCAACAGGACGAGGATCACGAGCAAGACGGCGACCAATGACATCCCACACATGTTCAATTGGCGACATATCCGGGGAACACGCAGGCCAAGGAAGAAGCTGTACCTGCTGCGCTGCAAAGAAGGATTTAACAATCCGAGCAGTATGAGGGCGGGCATTGTCCTGTTGAAATACAGCGCCTGGCAAGCTTTGAAGGAAGGGAACAGCTTCGGGCTGTAGAACTTCACGGATATACCGGTTGCTGTTCAGATTGCCCACAATTCGTAGCAATTGAGATCGTCTATGATATGCTATGGCGCCCCAGACCATAACTCCGGGTGTTCGTCCACTGTGGCGTTCGATAATGCACTCCGGAAGGTGGCGTTCACCGGCATAGCGTCTGACACGAATGCGGCCATCATGGTACCACAAATTAAAGCGGGATTCGTCAGAAAACACGACATGCTGCCAATCAGCACGCCAGTCTCTATGCTGATTGGCCCATTGTAGCCGCAGGCGGCGATGGTCGTGCGTTAGGGGGATCCTGTATAAAGGAGTCCGTGCGCGCAGTCCACACTGCAGCAGACGTCTACGAATTGATGAAGCACACAATGAAACACCTGTAGCTATTGACCACAGTGCTGCCAATTGTCTAGAGGAAGCTGTACGGTCCGTCCGCGCCATGCGGACCAGGTGTCTATCATCGCGAGCTGACGTCACATTTCGGGGTCCACTCCCGGATTTCCGAGTTGTCCGACACTCGTCCGTCCACTGCTTCCAAACGCGCATCACTGTGCTGCTGTTACGCTGCACACGAGAGGCTACTGCACGATACGACAATCCAGCTTCACGAAGGCCGATGATTCTCCCTCGTTCAAACTCTGTAAGTTGTTCAAATCTCGCTCTCTTTCGTCGACGAGGCATAAGTACAGATTGAGTTAGCGTTTACCACTAGCAGATAACCACCGATAACCATACACGCCTCGCTACAGCCGTCTATTTATTCGGATCCATCAGCCGTTCAGAGGGCGCTGCTCAGCATACGCATGCGCTACGGATTTGCAATTCTAATCATTTGCATATCATGCGCTACTTTGCACTTCCTGAAAATTTCAGCTCACTCGCGTAAGTCCTTCATGGTGTTGCAATTTTCACAAACGTGAGTGTAGATCTTATTGCCAAAATTAGTGTCTCTGCTGGAGAAGTAGGTGACATGGCATGGTGCACTAGCAGTCCTGTAAACAGGCAATTTCATCAAATAAATTTCAAAAACGAGATACAGCAATTAAGGATGAAGAAAACATGAATTAAAAGTTTATATCTAGTTTGTTCGCTTATTTCTATTGTATGGCTTATAAATAATTCTAAAGGGTTTTTTTACACCCTTTCCCTGGTCATGTTTCTCTACATGCCTGTGTGAAAATTCACACGGTACAACATTTAAGTAGATCTAGTTACCTTTTATAAACTATATGCTACAGTGTTACAGCACACTTAAGAAACTTTAATAGAATATGTTTTTTTAGGGGTGGGACTCTGTGTAATACTTTTGTTTATTTCATGTTATTAAAAACAATAAAATTATATAGCTGTTTAAGTAGTATGAATAGAGAAATTGTGATAATGTTTTTATTAATAATCTTCATATATGAAAATGAAAAGCTCGATTATTTGATACATAAAAGCAGGAAGCTCAATTAAAGCAATATTTATGTAGGTATATTTTAAAATGTTTATAGAGAAAATCAACTTGTTTTCTTTTTGTTAAGAAGCAAGATATTGTTATAATAATAATATTTGGAATCATTAGGTGAAGTTAAGACAAAAGATGTCCACATTTATGTTGATATAGTAAAATAATGTGTAACTGCAGTTATTTCATTGCAAATATTTACATTAATTGAGACTTGAATATTTGTGCAAAGTGTTTAAATGTACAGGTGTAGGGTTTCCTTTAGTTTGAATAACAAATTACTTTAAATTTTATCATTTCTGACCAGTGCATATTACTATTCTGTCCTTTCTGCTGTTACTCCAAGTTGTTGTTATGCCTTCTGGCCGTTTAGTTAAAGTCTAATATGGGTGTAGGTTGCCGAGTCACCCTGTTAGTCTTAAGTAGTCTAGCAGTACTCTTTACCATTTAAATTTACTGTTAAATTATTTTTAAGTTCCATACCGCAAGCAGTCAGTGTTGTTATAAGCACAAAAGTACGTGCATTTAGGTTAGGTCTTATATAGGTAGATTTTCTTTCTTTTCTCACTCATCAAATACTTGCTCCTTTTTGATTTCCAGATTGATGACTGATTTACAAATAAAATCAACAACAATCTTGCGATGGGAGTGTAGTATCTGGTGACTATATGACGATCAACAAGGTGCACTTTGACTCTTTTCCCCAGAGGTTGCTAGATTTAAGCCAGCTAAATATCTGCCACAGAGGAGCAAGATGCTCATTAACTGTAAGTTTTGGAAGCAATATTATCTCTGCATTAAATTAATGCTTTGATGTTATTTTAATAAATATTCTGCTTCATTTTGTTAAATGGTACATTTTTAATTGCAAAGCCATTAATTACACCAGCTTTTGATTTTATAAACATGGACACAAACTCACCGTTATTGGCATACTTTTACTTGCATTTTGAAAAACATCTATTATACTTTGGTACTTCCCTTCTACAGAACAGCAAGCTATGAACAAATTTCACAATTATGGGATCCTACCATTTAAAAAAAAAAGTGGCATAATGGGCACAATATAATACTTTATTAGAAAACAAATAAGAGAATATCCATTCAATAAGAAACATAGTTCAAAAACTGCAGAATCATTTTCATGACTGCACTCCGGTTCCTTTATGGCTAGTTAGGATGATAAACATATGTTGAATGGAGAAAAGTAAAACTGGTTATGGGTGACAAAAAGCAATTGATTGAAACAATTACATGTGGGAAGTCTGTACTTATAGCATTCTTAAAAGAAAAAACAGCAAACAATGAATAAATTTCCCACTTTTTTTTTTTTTAAGGGCAACGGATAAACAACAGTAATAAAACATGAAAAACTGTGATAAGAGAATATCTATTCAAAACAGCAGAAATCAATGAAAGTCTTTTGTTTGAAGAATAAAAACAAAGCAGATGGATACTGATTGTTTATTGGCTGGTGATTTCGAATGTGTATGAATATTCTAAGTGTAAAAATAGTATGAAATTAGTTGAAAGATGCGACAGATATGTGTTATGGAGGCGTCACGTGTCTGGTCCTTCCAAGCACGAGGTCAAAAGGAGTGTGAGAAAGGGCTTTTGGTTTTCTGAGGGACGAATACCTGTGAGTATGACCCTTCAATTAGCATATTTGTGGCATCAGAAATGCACAGTTTATTATGGATGATTATACAGTTTAATTGGAAATACAGGAATTGATTAATATAGATTTTGATTTAAACATAAATCACAATAAAATTCTCATTAGATGCAAGTACCATTATATGTGATTAAGCACACTGTTGAAATGAGTGCTACATTTTAATATAGATATAAACAAATGTGGTTTTTATTATAAATAAAAATTTATTGTAAAAATATTAATTATGTAGTTAAAACTGTTAAACCACTTTTTGTTTTTTATTATACCATGGCTCATGCATGTTTCAGTCAATCGAAATTTTGAATTTTATCTCCGTTTTTCTAATCTCCTTTTATTTCATGCATTTTTTAGCTTAAATATGAATCAATATTTTACTATTATTTGTTGCTCATTTACTGCTAATTACAATTTCTTAAATTTTGAGATAAAAGGTTTTACACCCATTTGCTGCTATCTTAAAAATGGTATATGGAAAAACGAAAGTATATGAAATATATATATGAAAAGTCTTAATATTGTTGATCCCATAAAATGCCTAATTATTAACTTTCAAATACTTTTTCTTTGTTTTCCTTGAACTTCTGTTTTAGATATGAATTCTTTGTTTTTCTACAGGATTCATTCAAAATCAAAACTATCTAATACGATGATTTGATGAGTTAGAGATTTTTCTAAAACGCACGAAAATAACCCATTTGGCGATTTTTTCAAAATGTGCCAAACTGGCCCATAATATCCAATTTTACCTAACGACTGGTACAACTTTGGTGATATCTCTGCAACTTTCAAGGTTTGATGGTAGCGAACTTTCACGATTGACGGAATAATGCACAAGTAACGATCCGCATTTTCATGTTAAACTCAGCTTTAAAATATACACTTGTAGGATCTGCCCACAATGAAAGAAGCTGCTGTTAAAATTTCTGCATTAATACAATATGTGGCTGCAAAATTACTTAAAGAGAATAACTCCTTTGAATTTATTCCGAAAGCAATCATAAAAAATTCTCAGAACAAAAGAAACAGAAACTCACTTTTAAATAAGTTTATTGATAGATTTTTAGGCTAGACTGCAGATTTGGGCCAGTCACCAAATGAAGCGAAATCGCACAAAATCCAGTAACCTCTTGGCGTCATGAAAATCATTAGGGTTTAAGGTTACAGTTTGTAGTATTTAAGCGGGTTTTTTGAATTTTTGTCATTTTACTGTGCTTCTAGTAGATTGTGTGAGCAAAATGGCTGACATCGAAAGAATTGAACGTGTGGATTTTACTTATTTGATTCGGTTGCAAGATAAGAGAGAAAGATGTGTGATAGAATGGTGCATGGATTATGGTTTGATTGCGAATATGTACGAATGTCGTAAGTGTAAAAATAGTATGAAATTGGTTAAAAGTAAAGATGTGTCAGATTTGTGTGAATGGTGTCCATTATACGTGGTTGACATGAGCACGCCACTTTGAATTTCATCTTCATTGTATTGTTACATTTTAGTGTGGATAGAAACAAATGCGAGTTTCTACTGTTTATTATAAATAAAATTTTAGGCTCAAATGCGCTTTAGCCCACTGCTTGGCGGCGATTGTTTTTGAATGAGCAATAAACGCGCCAACATGGGTAACTCCGTATATCCGCGAACATGGCTGACTGGGTATTTTGAAGCTACGGAAACATGTAGCTTTCGCGCATGCGTATTTCCTATTTTATAAAGAACGGTTTTATTGGTAATGTGAGATGACGTAGCGGTTTATTCGAAATTCTTACGTGTTAATTTGAGTAGTTATTTCAGTTCTCGTTTTATTCTTTGAATGCGGTGTTTTTCTATTGAGTGTTTGCTATTTTCGTACGTATATTTCGCTAAATACCAAGTCGCTATGGATTTAGCTGTGATGCTGAGAGAGGTGAGTGAATGTACATGTACATTTATTACTTTATTGGAAGTGCAAGGGAAACGTGATTGATTGGTGTATGAAAGCTGGTTATTTTGTTGATTTGTGCACATTGCCTACATTGTGCAATTCGCTGATGTTTTTTTTAAGTTAAAACGGAACGCTGTGCACATGGCATTTTCTTGTAATTTATTTTCGTTATTTTAGCTTATTTTGTTGATTTGTGTACGTTGCCTACATTGTGCAATTCTCAGATTTTTTTTTAAGTTAAAACGGAACGGTGTGTACATGGTATCGTTTGTAATTTTAATGCCCTTTTAAAAAAAATTCCTTCTTTCTGGGATGCCATTTTGGTTACGTTTTCGTGGAGCGTGTCGGGAAGGTTATATAACGGCATAAAATGTGTAAGTATTACAACATAAAATGTAAATAATTAATTTAAAGGTAACTGACAAATATTTTAATGATCGTAATGTTCGTTTTGCATATTATTTTATTATATTTTTGTGGCAACAGTTTCCATACTAATTTATGGTTTAGAATTCTGTTTTGTTTACAATAGGTTTTCGCGGAGCGTGTCGGGAAGGTTGCAATTAATTGCAAAGACGTTTCGCAGAAACGCGCCGAATTGGCGATTTTCAAAACATCGCCAAGCAGTGGGCTAAAGCGCATTTTCACCAAATTTTATTGTAAAAATATAAATTACGTAGTTAAAATTGTTTAACCACTTTTTGTTTTTTTACTATACTATTGCTCATGTTTCAGTAGATTGAAATTTTGAATTTTATCTTACTTTTTCTTCTGCATTTTTTTTTATATTTTTTTAGCTTAAATATGAATCAATGCTTTCCGATCATTTATTGCTCATTTACTGCTTATTACAATTTCTTAAATTTCGTGCTAAAATGTTTTACTCCATTTTGCTACTGTCTTAAAAATGGTATATGGTATTATGAAAAGTTTTAATATTGTTGATCCCATAAAATACATAGTTATTAATTTTCAAATACTTTATCGTTGTTTTTCTTGAACATCTGTTTTAGATATTTTTGCATGTTTAGAGGATTCATTCAGATTCGCAACCATCTAATATGGTGATATTATGAGTTAGCGACTTTCTAAAATGTGCAAAAATAACCGATTTGGCGACTTTTCGAAAACGCGCCAACTACGCCAAGGTGGCTATTGTAATATGGAAGTACCAATTTCTCCTTCTCTCTTGCTGATGACATGTGGTTAAATATACTGGCATATCTGCTGGATACATTCTCAAAACCAAATTACATAAATCCCTGTCGGTAAAAGTTTACAATTGGGTGCCCCTTGCTTTTTTGGCGATTTTTTTTACGCCAATATCGGCGCCAGGAAGGCATGGTAAAAGCTTAGAATACTTTGCGTAAACAAAATTGCGAAGGCGGAGCTAAGTGACGCCCAAAAATGGGTGGGACTAAGCTTGTGACGTCACAATGTATTCTCTATAGATATAGAAATATGTATAATAAATTGCTTTTATTTCAAATTACCATGATGCAGTAAATTAATTCTACCAATTATTAAAACGGTAAGCATCGTCGATGCCTCTCATACTTATATTTCAAACAGTTTCAGTTTTTTCAAAGATTTTTAAGCTTTAACATTTAAACAAAAAAAAGGTTTTTTTAAATTTAAATTCATACTATGGAACACTTTAATTTTATCATTTTTATAATTGATATTATTATTACTTACTGCTACGTGACGATGCAATCCCTTACATACTAATAAGCAGCCAATCTTCATTTTTTTCTAAAAATTTTAAACTTTACATTTATAAAAAAAGAAAAGTATTTTTGTTCCATATCAAAATCATACACAGCTTTCATATCACTGTTTCTTAAATCCCTAAATCAAGTCATATTTTCCGTAGGCATACTACATTTCAACAAACTAATAAATAAAAAAAATCTAATTTCTCACAATGAGATAAAATAAGATAAGAAAATAAATACTTCAAATTTCGAGCACTAAGCAATGCTTCACACACATATTATTAATGAATTAATATTATCAAGTGCAATTACGATAGAAAACACTACATATTAAATGATAACGTAAAAGTTATTTATAGGGTCAAAGTTTACACTTTTGGTAGTGTAGGTACAGTAGATTGTTTGGTACAGTAGATTGTCGGATTATCGATATTCATCTTAAATCGAAAAGCGTTATTAACATATCAAAACAAAACAATTTAAAATAAAATTTAAATACAAAAAACGTCTATAATATAATTTACAATTAAAACAGCAATGCACATTTAATACACAAATGATACATTAAACATTGCATATAAAATATGTTACGTTACCGCTCGGCATCACATACAACCTAGCTTTGCCCATGTGCGCACCGATCTGTATTCGCTCGAAAAACACCAAAGAATTGCAGAAACTCGGTGTCCATGTACACATCGATCTATTTTCACTTAAAAAAACATCAGAGAATTGCACAAACTCGGCATCGCGCACTGCCTTGACTTTGCCCATGTACACATCGATCTATTTGCACTTAAAAAAACATCAGAGAATTGCACAAACTCGGCATCGCGCACTGCCTTGACTTTGTCCATGTACACATCGATCTATTTTCACTTAAAAAAACCTCAGAGAATTGCACAAACTCGGCATCGCGTACTGCTTTGACTTTGCCCATGTACACATCGATCTATTTTCACTTAAAAAAATCAGAGAAATGCACAAACTCGGCATCGCGCACTGCCTTGACTTTGTCCATGTACACATCCATCTATTTCAATTAAAAAAAAATCCAGAATTGCACAAACTCGGCATCGCACAACCTTGGCTTTGTCCATGTGCACAGTGATCTCTTTTCACATAAAAAAAGACAGTTGAATAAACTTTTATCATAAAAAATATCTCCCGCAGTAACATTATAAACCTAACATTTCAACTCAGTTAAAATAGAATTTAACATTTCTTCAAAAATGAAGCTACAGTTTAACTACAACTTGCTTTTACAAACAGGCGTAGCCAATATTACGTCATAAAACGCGAATTGAGCTAGATGATGTAGTTTACAATTCGTAAAAAACAGAACTTACCTAGATCGTTACTTCGACATCCTCTTCAGCATCGTCGGAGAACTGTGGCACATACAAATCTTTCACGCAATTTAAAAAGTCCCGGAACGGATCTGCTTCCGTCTGATTCCGGTAGCGCCTCCTCCACATAAATTCCGCAAAATAAGAATCGAAAATATCTTCCGACGATTGCCGGACACTGTGTTTTCGGAACTCCCGCTTTACCTGGCTCCACATACTTTCAATATTGTTAGTGTGGGCACCAGTCATTGGTTCAACAAAGTTCAACGAATGGTTGACAGATAAATGCTGGAAACCTTTACTATTCAAACAATCGTAAGATTTCCAGCAGTCTGAAATAATTGTCGTCCCAGGTAGAATTTTTCGTCTAATAACCTCCAACAAAGTCTCTTTCGATCTATCTTCCACAACCTCAAAAAAACACTTTCCACTCTCTCTTTCAATCCCACCAAACACCCATTTACCATTCACTCGTCTACCTCTATTATACTTTCTCTTACCAAACTTGCTTTCATCAACCTCCACAACCATACCAGGACCTCCAATCATTTCACTCTTTTTCACGCATACATCCATACACACTTCTCTACAAAAATTACGCCAATCAACCACAGTCTTATTCGATTTCACATTCACCTCATTCATAATCAAATTCGTACCAGCTTCATACACCCATAGATACGAAAACATTAAAATCTCAATCATACTCATATTACTCTCTTCAAACCAGGTACCTTTCCTCACTGACCTCTTACAATGATGAGCATTCACACCTTTTTCACGACAAATCCATTCGTAGCCATCCGATCTATCCTTTCTATCGATCAAACGCATATCTTTCATACAAACAGGACAAACATAACGAGAACTAATCAAACTTTCATGCATACACCAATCAATAATAGCTCTCTTACCGTTTTTCTCCAATTAAAAAAAAAACGCATATTAATTTTCCCAGACATACTACTTTGCTGGATGACGGAGAACGATAGCGTAAAATATCAAGCGGGAAACTAAAAGTAAAATGAAATACTTACGCAGTTACAAAAACAAACAATATAATTTACATAAATTACTCCCGCTATCACAAAAATAACCAATAAAATTTACACTTAATTTTACATAAATTACTCACGTAATCACAAAAACAACCAATAAAATTTATATTTAAGAAAGTAACAACGATGACGTCATATAACGTTAAAACAGAGTAACGGTAACCCTAAAGTGACGGCAATGGAAGCAAACCAAGTTAAAACTATCATAATAACCAGAAATGGCGTTTTATCGCCAAAAATTAAACAAAATTTGTCGCCAATCAAAGGGACACCCAATTCTACACTAGAGCCTCCCTGTCTATAAGATCTCCAAGAAAATAAAAATAAATTTATTAATTCTTGAGATTCCTTGAATTCAATAATCATTGAGAAAACAAAGAGGTTTGCGAATTAATTGTGTAAAACAGAGAATGTTTTCACAATTTCCAACCTTAAAACATTTTCTGTAGAAAATGATATCATTATTGGAAGAAAATTGTGTAATGGCATATGTTTGCATTTTGAAAATCTAAGATCACAATTTGAAAATTATTCTCCAAATAGTAAATACAACACATTTTCATGGGTTCATGACTCGAAAGTTTCATGTCCGAAACTCAGACCTAACATACATCCAAGCATACAACAGTTGTGTAGGAATCATCAGATTTCTGAATCTCATTAATGCGAGTACCTACATTTAATTTTCAGTTAATAAGATAAAATTACCCAAAGCCTGATAGCCTTGAAGGCTCTAGTGTAGAATTGGGTGCCCTTTCGATTGGCAAAAAATTTTGTTCAGTTTTGGCGATAAAACCCCATTTCTGGTTACCATGAGAGTTTTAACTTGGTATTGCGCCTTCCTGGCACTGATCTTTGCATCAAAAATGAATTGCCAAAAAACAAGGGGCACCCAATCGTAAACTTTTACCACCTTGAATTATTAAAAATGATTACATTTTGTCTTCCATTAACTTAATACCAAAATAAAATTAAGTGAACTTTAATTAATTGTTAGTTTAAAAACATAAATACACTGGTAATAAGTATGCTTAAAATTTAATTTTGAAGGAGACAAAAGTAAGGCGGTTTATAAATATTCCAATTTGCAAAAGTGGTCTCAGTTTGAAAAATGCTTTTTACATTATAATTCTTGTAAGGTTGGAAAATATTCTCTTTCAGCTAGGAATATTTTATCAAGTCTTGCATAAAAGACCAAAGGTGCTTGTCTAGATTTAATACTTTGTATACACTGTAAAACCTGGAAGATAATTATGGGGAAAATTACAGGATCTTGTCCAAATTCTACAATGACCTAGAAGTTATGCCAACGGACATAGGTAACTTGATTCAGATTTAAATCCTGGCAAATAAGCTAGGTGCATGGGCATTTTTACGCTTTTCTCCAGATATTAGATCGAACCAATGAATGATAATTAACTGCCACAAACTACAAGCCTATATACATCCAAGGCTGTAAATTAAAACCAGACATTACATGGAACAAAAGAATCGAAATTAATAGCCACAGTATTTCATCACTGTGGCTGTTAATTAATTTTATGTTAAATAAAGGCACACATGTTACTTTCATTGACATATTACCTGCATAAATTTCAAATGTAAGCTTTATTTAAAAGGAATTATTTTATTTAAATTTACATATACAGGCAACGATTAGATATCTGCCCATTTATTACTGACAGAAACATCTAGTGCTACAATCACTTACTTCACTTGGAGAGGAAAAAGTAAATGACATTTCACTTGCATATCGCCGCTGTTGCTTACCGGAATGATTCAATAAACGATAAGTGAAATTTATGGAATTTCGAGTTAATAATCTCGCCATACTCTGAATTAAATCAGGTACACAAACAGATTACATACACAGTAGGCAAATAATTCTATTCTCGCCGTAAGGTCGTATCGTGGGTCGTACAGAAACTCTTCAGTTGAAGTCGAAGTCGTGTAATAAAAGTCAGTCAGTCAGTCAGTCAGTGATTTTATAGCCGAATTATTGCAAATAATGCAACTTTACCGGCTCAATGACAAAATTTGCCTAAAAAGGCCACAAGACGTTGAAAGTCCGGACAAATAAAAAATAAAAGAGTAAAGGTCAAAAGGGAAGCCACAAGTGGCAAATACAAGACGACTGAAAAGATATACAATGCATAATAAATATAAAATATACAAGTTTAAATACGATACAGTATCATGAGTTACAAAACAGTTAATGTAAATTGAAAAGTATAAGTAAGGTAGGCACCAAACATGTACAGGATATTAAACATTGTGTGAACGGAAACCAGTCATGAATTTTTATTACGTGGGGAAGTTAGCACTCCGCGTGAGGAATGCTGCAAGTGCACGAAGGTCAACGTCCTCTTCAAGGATGATGTAATCAAACGTGTTGAAGTGCTTCAGTCGGTCACAATTTATGGCTTTATCGAAGAAATTTTTGTTCAATTTGTGCAGATATTTTTCCATAGTTTCAATTTGTAGATCCTTATGTAGCATATCGTTAGAAACATAAAAGTGAACTCCGGTAATTAATCTTAAGAATCTATTTTGAATAATTTGAAGAATTTTAATATCCTTTGCCTTATAGGCTGCCCATGCGGGTGAAGCGTATGTCATAATTGGACGAATAATAGCAGTGTATATGTGACGTTTTTTATAAAGGTCTAGTCTTGAATATTTTCCAAGTAAGGGAGTGAGGCTGTTAATTACTCCTATGGTCTTCTGTTTAATTTTTGCAATATGATCATTCCACTTAAAGGAGGTGTTCAGCACGATACCAAGGTACTTGGCTTTGGTGACAAGTGGTATTTTTTCATTAAATAATTTCAATTCACCATAGAATCCTTTGCGTGCATATCTTCTCCGGATGAGTAAAAGTTGAGACTTTGATGCATTAACAGCAATACGCCACTTGGTGCACCACGATTCAATGGAAGGCATAAATTTTTGAAGTTTTAATACTGCGTGTTCAGCCCTAATGGATCTGACAGCCACTGCAGTATCGTCCGCATAGCAGCCGATAAAGCAGCCGCTAATCAGATCCAGGGGCGGAAAATCTGACACATAAAAGAGATAAAGAAGGGGTCCTAAAATAGAACCTTGTGGAACAGAAGCTTTAATATTCCTGAGACTTGAGTGTTCATTTTCTATGGAAACAAAAAATTTTCTATTTGTAAGAAAGGAGTATAGTAACTTGATCATTTGTGTAATAAAAGCAGACCTTTGAAATTTATTTATAATATACAAAATAATTGTGTTATGCAAAGCTTAGTAGTCTTTTTTTAAATTCTCTAATTTCAAAGTTCTGGGTCACACTTTTATGTGCAATTGTGCCTTTACAGTATCCCATATTCATGCATGCTACACAAAGGTTTCCTTCCTCAGCCGCTCTTTAGCCAACTTTTAAAATATTCTTTTTAAGTTTCAGGAACAACATACAGTAAATTTATTAAATACCATTCTTCAGTGATTAGGCTTGGAAATAAAATTCTTAAAACTCGTTTATATAAGCGGAATACTGAGCCTAAAAAACTCGCCTGAACATTACGGTTTTTTTAACGAAATACATTTCATGCGCTGAGGAAATATTCATTCTTGAAATTTGGAAAGACATAAAGGTTTATTTGTTTTATTTAATAAATGCGTAAATACATAGATGCTAAATTTTTGTCTCAAAAAGTCCTTTCTTTTCTTTAGGGGACCAGGTAATTTGTACACGTTTTTAAGTTCCAAGTCTTGCAAGTGTAAATGCACTTTCATGGGTCCAATGACAGCAAAGCCAAAAAACAAAATATCAAATGTTTGTATAATTTTCCGTGTTAATTTTTATTTGAGATGTAATTTGAAGTTTTCAAATTGTAATTTTAGTGTTTGTTTATTTATTTTTGAAGCTGCTGAAGGGGATAGGGAACTCATTCCATTATATGTAAACAGAACAGTAGTTATAGGCTACCTAGTCACACTCCGATGCTCTTCATCAGATGCAGAGTATAAGGAAGCAATGCTTTCTGAAACTCTAATTCACATATGAGAAGAGAAAGACATTATTTTGGTAGTGACACCTATTGATGGAAAACGAAAGCGCTAAGAACTACTACTATTTTCTCTTCCACCATCGCATTGCACCAAATCACGGACATTACTCCACATTATACTCCGTGCAACAAATAAAAAGATATGGAAAATATATATTCTAGATACACTGAAGTGTTGTCATAAATGAAATCAACAAGTAATTACTTCTTAGTAAGAAATATAATAGCTGAAATGGTTTATGGCAAAACTATTAGATTACCTCACGAATTTTTTGAAGAATTGAACTTGACAAAATCTAATGATAATTTTGTAAGTAATTTTCGAAATCAAATGGCTTTCTTAAAGATCTACCAATTCAAATCCAAAAGTAAACGAAAGATTTTCATCCCGAAAAATTTGTACACATGCTTCCACGTGTTTCTGCGGGTTGACAGAATAAAAAAAACTTTGGACTCCCAATACGAAAGACCCTTTTTAGTGTTGCAAAGAAACCCGAAATATTTTCTTCTTTCAATTAAAAATAAACACGCTAATATCTCCGTTGTTAGATTAATACAACCTAATGAACTTTTGTTTCCAACTTCAGAAAATGATCATATATCTGAACCAAGTAAGCAGACATTTGTGCCAAGGCAGTAACTAGAACAACCTAAAAAAATAACACGAAGATAAATGTAAGACAAGTAAAACTTGCTGTTCATTTCAATGACGTCATTGACTTTTATTGAAGTTATAACTCTTACATGTTCATTTAAAACTTAACTATGCTTTTGTGTGCATAATTTCCATTTGCGCATATTCTTATCAGTGTATTTGTATAGATATTTGTATCTTCTCTCCCACCATGTTTTCAAAGTAACGTAACTTCGTTACTGGTTGGGGAATAATGTAGGCTACATAGTCACGCTCCGGCTGCCAAGACATTGTTTTGGTAGTAACATCTATTGATGGAAAACGAAAGCTCTAATAACTGCTATTAAATTCAAAAATTAAACAACTCGACATCCTGCTTAAGTTGTCATAAATGTTTTTTTTAAAGAAGGAAGAGAAATGGATGCCGTATTTAATAGGAGATAAAAATAAGTTCCTATAAAAAGATAATGGGAACTTAAATATTGATAATTAAAACGGTAACTAATTTTTAATTTAATATTTTTTATTTGTGCATATTTAATATAAACGGTGGTGCAAATGGCAAAATGTATTTTTTTAATATTTCTAGTCAGAAATTAAAAAAAAATCATTGCAAAACGTAGTGGAGGCACTGAAGTTTTTCAATTTTTATTTAGATGGTACGTGTTAGTCAAAAGGTTGATGACAACCACTGTTCTAAACTATCTCTAAATGACGTCAGTTCTAAACTATCTGTAAATGTCAAAAAGACGTCTGCGCAGCGCCCTCTAGTAATATTTCTTCCAATGGAAATCAAGATCCAATGGCTTAGCAAGTAGCTTTGTGTGCGTGATTACGTGTTCGAAATATACGGGGTCGCCATTGTACGCGCAAGGGTGTTATCGTTGAGGAAAAGTAAAGCGTTTGGGAACTCCGAATAATTAAGAGTTCTTTGATTTAAAATATATTATATTTGCAATATTCTTAGTAATTAGGTTTCAGTTTGTGTGCTATATTACTATTTTTTGTTTTTATACAAATAAATATACATATATATATGTGTATATTGTATATGTATATTTAATGTACATACTCGGAAAGAAGGTCTAGGTTATCTCTATTTCTGGTAAAAGAAATAGTACTATAATAATTTCGATTCAAGTGTATGCTGTAAAGTGAAAAATTAGGCAAGGTAGGTTTGTCTATCCAACAACATATATTATTTTGAAGATTTACTATATTTTATAAAGTTAAGTAACGAAGGTGTACATATTAGCTGGAATATTCGTGTGGTATATCTTTGGTAGTATAAAAGCTTGGAAAGGTAAGCAGAATGATTTAAGTATATGAAGTAAGTGAATTTCAGAGTTCCGTAAATGTGATTGAATGCAAAATTACTAGATAAAAGTGTTCTTACATGTTTCTTAAAAATGGCGACTTTATTCCTGGTAATGGCGTTCAGTTGAAAATGGCGATGCAGTAGGGTGAGGTGAAGGTTATTATGAAGGGATAGTCTTTTACGCCTTTTAGGTATGGCTACTGATCTTGCATTGTTTTTTATGTTAAATGCATTTTGAACGACTGAGTTTATTATTTGGAGCTTTGTTTCTTCCCATTGTGGCTGAAAACGATATGGAGATGTGTTTCATGAGTAGTTGAAATGTATGTATACTTAATTTGTAATTAAAGAATTTGAAGGATATGAGACAGATAAGAGTGTACGTTTTTTTCCCCCTTTTAATCGTGTTCTTAGTATAAGAGTCCGTAAGTTTAGTTTTTAACGCAGTTTAGTTATTTATGTGAAGTAGAAAGCTGATCATATATTTTCCTTTTACCCCAAGAGTATATTTGAACATAAAAGTATTCCTCTGCAAGACAGGAACAGAATTGCATTTGAAGAGTGTTTATATTAATACATTCGCGTATAAGATTATTTTTTAGATGTATAAAGAGTTTTGAGAATAATAATGCTTTTCTGTACTATTGTTTTAAATGTAAAATATATGAAATAATACTAAGCGTCCTACAATGCACAAAAGAATAATTTTGTTCTGTTTGCCATAAGTGAAGGGAAATTACATGTGCTGTAACATATGAAATTGTGATAATACTGAACTTTTTAAGAATAATTTTAAACGTCTTTTTTGTTATTGAGATGCTCTGTTAACAAGAGGAAATCTTTTTCTTGATGATAATTAGTTTTCCTAATTGTGAGTCATTGCAGAGAATCTTGACATCTGATCAGATTTTACTGTCTAAAAATTTATGAAAGATCCAAGTTAAGTAATATTCAACGTCATGAAAAAAAGTCATTCTGTAGTCTATGTTCAGTACATCATAGTTATCTCATCTTTTCATAATTTTTAAATGCTTCGTAAAAGGAGTTTTCAATTTGCAGTATCTGTAATTAGAGCATATACTTAGTGCATGATGCATAGGTTCTGGTATTCTTGCAGTAGTTATCATTGCCGGAAAAGTGCAAGTAATTTGTCTAACATTAAAAATCTTCAGTTAATCATCTGTTATGTCGATTGGTTAACAACATATGGTGACTTTTCAAAGATGAAAGTTATTGCTGGGTGCTGTTAATAAGAGATTCAAGTCATTAAGTTATTTTATCTGTATGTATTCGAATTATATCTTTAACACAATCTATAATCTGTTTCATCTTTGCATAAAAAAATTAATTTAATTATCAGAAAGGTAATCAAATTTGGAGCACAAGTTTCTGCGGTTATTTTCAGAAATTTTCGGGAATGTTAAGATTTTATTAATATCTATTTTTTTTCCCAGTTGCTACTGCAGTGGATTATAGAACAAATTTAATATTGAGCATTAGAGTTTAAAGGTTAGGTTAGGTTATTCAATTATGGCAAAGCACACGAGGGCTATCTGCCTAAGGGGAGGGATGCCTTCGTGGAGGACTTTCTAAGGGAAACTGCTCGTATACACGTTACACATGGGGAAAACCACGAAAACACCCATGCAGCCAGCCCGTTCGCGGGATTGGAACTACCAGTGTTCAGCGTCTTAAAAGAGTTAACTGTAAAGTAAATCATGTTCCATAATTGTACATTGATTTTGAGTGATGCACGAATATGAATGTTTGCCATCTAAGTAACATTCTCAGTATTACTCTAAAAAAATGGGAGGAATCTTTGGATTATGGTAACTTAGCGAAAATTTGGCGACCAACCCTGCTACAGCAACCTACGAGTTTTTTTTTGGACGCCATTTTGTTTTCACAATGTTTTTTATTTAAACAATCTGCTAGCCGAATTACGCTTATGCTAGAATTTTTATGGAATAAAAGTGCTTAATCATGACGAAGATTAGGTGCAAAACTGTTTCCAAGTTCTTAGCTAAAATCACGATCGGAATTTTCCGGAAAGTAGTGGAACAAACGTGCACAGAAATTTGTTTTTACAGGGCAAATTTATTTATGAAACATATAAGTAATTTTTCTCAAATTAGAAAAAAATGCAGGAAAATTTTGTGAATCTTTGAAGTAGGTAAAAAAGACATGAAATTACCTGATGGTGAAAAAGTATGTATACTATGCAGGCTTTTATATGTTCAGCTTGCATGAACATTTTTTGTGTAGCAAAAATTTTGTGAATCTTTGAAGTAGGTAAAAAAGAAATATATGAAATTACCTGATGGTGAAAAAGTATGTATACTATGCAGGCTTTTATATGTTCAGCTTGCATGAACATTTGCACATATAAAATAAAATATGCAAGAAATTACATTACTTTTCTTTTCCCTCTAAATTATCTATTATAAAAGTCACCTGCGAATTTATAAGGCAAACATTAAAAACGGTCCTAGCCTTAAAAATGGTATCCATTACCAAAAAGTCACCAAACTATATGATATGCAAGAAATTACTTTTCTTTTCCCATTAAATTTTCCATTATAAAAGTCACCTGTGAATTTATAAGGAAAACATTAAGAATGGTATCCATTACCAAAAAGTCACCAAACTAGTTGTTACCATATTCCAAAGATTAGCCAAAAATGGTTTTAGACTGGTCCTGATAAAATGTGGTCATTAAAAGAAAAATTGTGATCGGTCATGCATATATATTAGTTGTAGCAGATAATGAGAATAAAAGTGAGAGAATGGATCTTCGGCTTGTGAAATT
>KK117068.1:108939-135229 GCA_000611955.2 Stegodyphus mimosarum | reverse complement strand
TTATGTGTACTCTTATATCTAAAATAAAATTGAATGGATGGTGGTGGAGTTTAACTCGCAAACTGAAATCCTCCTTATGTATTTTTTTTCCTTTGATTTAGTTTTTTCTTTTATTTTCATTTGTGAGAAAAGCAAAATACTTAAAGGTTTATTTTTTAAAAGTTAAAGAAAAATCTGAAAGCTTTCATATTTTATATTAAGCTCAAAGGGACTTTTTTAACACTGTGTGTTACCTTTATTCATTAAATATCATGTTTTTCGCACTTAAACCATAAAATTCAACAGCAATATCACAAAATCATTTTGAAAGAGCATGTTTTTAGAACTTCCGATAGTCTGCTGGAGATGAAAACAATTTTTTTTTCCATACAGTGTTGTCATTGCTCATTTTGAAATCGTTGAGTTTGTTAATAAAAAATTCATTAGTGTTACAAAATATGAAATTCCAAATTTAATTTGTTAGCGTTAGAAAAACAAATTCCAAATTTGGGTGGGAAAAAAAAATCCAAACTGATATGGTGCCTATTAACGCAAAATGCCAAAACGAAATGAATAGCCCATCCGGGCTAAAGCCCTTTGGGCTAATAAAAAATGTTTCTGAATTGAACTGCAGATTTTTCACTCTTTTTTGATTTTGTAGCTAAAGAAATTGTTTGAGAACAAATAGTAAGATTTGATGAACTTTTACCTGATATGGTGCATTACTGAACATTATAACCAATCCTGGCAAATAAGCTGGTTGGGAGTTGATTGTTGATTTCCCTGTACATAACATGAATATAAGCCATTTAACTTCAGCATCTCTAGCTGAAAGTTCTGTCCCTTTCTGTAATCCAATCTTTAAAATTGTGCTGTGTATATGACAAATATGAAATTCTGGTATCTGATTAGTTGTCCCTCTAAATTATTCAAATCTGGAAAAAAAAAATCCTGGAGAGTAGTGTTTTCATTATTATTAAATGTAATTCAATTTTTATTTCATGATCTTGATAATTGCATTTAGATCTATACATATGGGAACATGCAATAGCTTATACATATAAAGAATGTATGTTATGTTGTTACCAAAAATAAGTTTTTAAATTGTATGCTGAAATAAAGGATAAATATGTCAGTAAATATAATAATACTGTCAAAACAAGCCGTAAAGCATTTTTTGTTGGCTTGCAAAGATTCCTTTTCATTTTGTCATCTGGCTGCATTTAATGATGAAATTTCTGCTTTCACAAAAAACAAGATAATAAAACATTCAGTTTGTTTCTCCTGGCTTGAAATATACTATCCCTTTTGTTATAACAACTTTCACCAACTAAATTTTAAGAGCAGTATTTATGGTTGTACGGTTTAGTACAGGGTGTTAAAGAAATGAGCAATAAATCGAAGTTGTATCAAATCTGTTAAGATTTAAATATTTTAAATTTGAAATGCATTAAAAAACTAAAAATATTTCAAGCCATTAACAAGGCAATCAAATGTGCAAGAGAACTTAAATGTTCCTTGTAGTTTCATAAGCTAACTGTGAAATCGTTATTCGGAAGGCCTAGGTCTAGAAGATATATTTCAGTGCCAGAGTAATGCATGCAAGGAATTTCTGAAATATACAAGGCAAGAGGAGCATGGGATCTGAGTAGAGATGATTTTTGCATAAATATATGGGTCTGCATGGAGTGTATGCTAAATATCAGGGTAATGGAGATGTTCAGTGAACAGCAGATGCTGGGATGCAGATTGTTAGATGCTGGGATTTATATATTCTAGAAATTATAGGCTGATTGGTTTTTCTTTGTTATAATAGCCCCTAACTTTTAAGAGGTGCAGTGTTGATTTTAGATTTTCGCCAAGATCTCGTTTATAATTTTGTGAAGTGCAAATGGGAAAATAAACAACATAATATATAATAATACTCATGTCATTTCCTAAGAATATTTTTAAGCATCTTTAATATAATCGCATGTAACTTCCAGTTGGCTGCAGTACCTTCATACATATTAAGTTTGTTGCACCTTTTCGGGGATTGATTATTGGGGTGAAGTCTAGTCCAACTAGCAGAATTATGACGGCCGTATGACTCATTAGGGGACCAACCCATTTAATATCATGACGGTAATAAAAGGAAACAAAACAATAACTATGACCAGTGAAACTCAAATTATCTAAACACGAGAAACTACACAAATCAAACTAAAGAGAATATAATAAAACTGTGTTGAGAAACGACTTGTAATATACAAAAGAAAACACATATACTTCCAAGCACACAATACATCAAAAAATTCCCACAGCTTGTTTATTGTTATAGACTTCATAATAATCTTTACATATTTTATTAAATTATCCCAAATTTTACCTTGTACTCCCAGTCAACATACAATCTTCAAAGAAAGTACCTGCCATTTCAAAGGATGTAAACACCTTTACCCAAGAATAAATGAATCTGATAGCAGTGACGAACAATATTCTCGATCCAGTTTCCAACACGAGCCCTTTTTCCAATTTTTAACACTGCACCTCTGAATAGTTTCGTGTTGTGTCCTTTTTCGCATACTCATTTTTCAGATAAAAGACCTCTTGAAAAATATGGCATTTACCTCATTACACCTCATTAAAGATTATTAATGTCATATTCACAAAAAGCCATGAATATGTTTTTCAATTAACAGTATGAATTCAAAAAACAATCTAAAATGAATAATACAAGAACAAAATGCTAATGTACAATTACATGCCGAGGTATAAGAACATGCAGCTAGATTTTGGCGAGATACCTTGGATGATCGGCCAATCAGTCTTGGGGTTTATAACAAAGAAGTATTCGTTGATTTTGTAAATAAGAGTATCTGATTGGATTCTACTGATAAGATCCACTCATAATCTGATAAGATCTTGACTTGTGAGAAAAAGTAACTAGTGATGCTGTATTTTTGCATATCAGCAAAAGTTAATTACACTGTACTGAATAAATTACTTTATAGTTGGGGATTCTCAAATATGTGCCGATATGATAAGGTTTATTTTGTACCTAAGACCCATATGGCTAACCTGTGGCATGGCGGACTTTTTAACAGTGGCACACGAAGACTTATTGAAAAATTAAACTGCTCCGCTTTTCTCTAACTTCAACTAATTTGAGGGAGTGTATTTAAAATATTTGGAAGAAAAAAATTAACTGCTCAGTGAGTACTTGGTATTCAGAAATGTAGATTGGCTATGGGATTTAGCTTTTGTCACTACATTACGGAACATGTAAATTTAAGATTACATGGAGATTATTTTTGTGAACAAACTTTTGCTTTTTTGTCTAATATAAATTTAAGATAACAGGGTTAAGATTATATTTTTCGTGACCTAGTTAGGTCGTGTATCTTCTTTTGTGAACAAACTTTTGTTTTTGTCTCGATTTCAGAAAAAAAAAAAAGATTAACACATATCACGTTAATACAGGAACTGCCTACCAAAGTCAATAATACTCCAAACTAGATTTAAGAATTTAATCTCCATTTTGCACGATTCATTCAGTGTGATGGGTTTGGTAATTTTCAAGATGATGAAAAAACTGCTGATATGCTAACAAATCTTTTTTCAATTTGTCTGCAAGACATTAATTGCTACCTAACTGAAATCCAAATCGAAATTATTGATCAACAGCAGCCTACTATACTGAAAAGCAAATATAAGGAACTTATTTCAACTGCAAGTGATCCAGATTATATTGAATTTTGAAAATTTTTACCAACAAGCAATTTTCCAAATTTTTACAATTTGGCTGTCAGATATTTTTATAGATTTGGATTAACATATATTTGTGAACAAATGTTTTCTATTATTAAAATAAAAAAATCAAATCATTCAAGATTAACTGATATGCTCCTAAAACATCTAATTTTATTACCATTTTCAAAAACTAATCAATATAGATGGCTTGCTAAAAAAACCGCTTTAAGTACTGACTGTTTAATAGTCATTTAGAATTAAATCAAATTATTCATTTTTATTTTGGATATAACTGGTTGGACTTCTTAAAAATGTTTATTAATAATAGCTAGTTTATATGTTTTAATTATTTTTAAAATGTCAGCGACTCGGACTACCTTAAAAAAAGATCTCATAATCAGCCTATAAATAAAGTTTTTTCACCTTTTTATTTTTTTAATACATTGAAAAGTTGGAAGTGGGTATGCGTAACTTTTTTTTTGTTCGACACCAAAAGTTACTGTGTTAAGAATTTAAAGAACAACAAGAGCCCTGGTATTGACCAAATCAACAAGATGATGATGAAGATGCTACCACTCAAGTTAATAATTCAAGTTGACCAACATTTTCAACATTACATAGATGGCAATACTTTCCACAGGAGTGGAAAACAGCTAAAATCACAACCGGGGTAATACAGACCCATTAGTCTACTTGCATAAGTAAGGTTATGGAAGCAGTTATTCTCAAAAGAGTTCATGATAATCTCGAAGCAAACAATATACGGATCCTGCAACAGTTTGGATTTTGGAAGTCATTGTCTACATCCTATCAACTTTTATCATGTTGTGGAATACATCTCTGAAGGAATTCACTACAAGAAGTATACCAGAGGTTTATTCCTGGACATAGCCAAAGCTTTTGACCGTATCTGGATGGACACACTAATATACAAAATCCACAATCTGGGCTTTCCAGATCATGTTACGTGCATAATTAAGTCCTACCTAACTGATAGACATGTTATTCACCTTTCTAACATTCTACTAAACGTTTGGTTTCGATTGGTGTCTCCTAGTGGTTGCTGCTAGGGCCTACACTTTTCAGTATTTATGTGAACCCCACGTACTACCGCACCCAATGATATACTAGCAATGTATGATGACGACACAGCAATCCTTGCTCAAAATGCATTTCTTACATCTTCAAAGTCACATAAATGCACTAGAGGCCTGGCTATTGAAATGGGAAATTCAGGTCAACGTTGAAAAAACGATATCCATAGTCTTCACTAAGAAGAGAAAAATTGAACAAAACCTGCAGTTTTATGAAACCTCATTGCTCTGGGCTAAGCAAGTCACTTAGGGGGTCATCACAAATTTTCTTCCATGATCTTCACATATACCCACTATTATTTAGAAGTGTCGGGTTTGTAAAGCTTAAATGCAACCCCTTAATTGCCTGGACAGCGTTTTATCCATAGACAATAAGTTGCTCATTTATAAATCCATTCTGCGTCCCATGCTGTGTTGCACTTGTCCAGTCTGGACATATTCCTGTAAAACTCTACGTAAAAAACTGCAGACTGCCCAGAATGTTGTTCTGTGGTAAATTACAAACACACAATATTATCTTAAAAGCAATGCAATCCATGCGGAACTAGGCATAATTCCACTGAGAGGTTTTTATTAACACCTGGCCAAACAGTTTCAAATTCGTTTACGTACTATAAGTAACTGAACTCGGAATTTATAATTACTATTTTAAGAATGATACTAATAAAAAAAGGCCAATATCCATTCTTAATTCAAATGTAATCATCGAAGTCTGATTTTATATATACTTTGTCATGTTATTCGGTATATTTTCGTTTTTATTTATGCATATTTACATCTTGTCTATATTGCATTAATTTCTTTTCTACTTCAGACCTATTGATTCAAAATTACCTTGATAAATATAGATTCAGTTAGACAGCTTTGAGGCTTGAGTTTATAGAACGTGAATCTCTTTAAAATTTAACTTAAAAAAAATACTATCGAAACTTTCACTATGTTCAATTTGGGGTAAGGCGTCAGCCTAGGTAGCCGAACACCGTTCCACAAGAAGGCATTTTTTTTTTTTCCAGATAGTACAAAAGCTTAAAAAAATTTTTAAAATTGTGTTGCATTTCTAGAAACCTTAAGTTAAACCAGAAGGAATTTCTGGAGTATCGAGCAGCAGCATGGCATGTAGCTTCCCAACAAAACAAATCTTAAAAGGGACAAAAAAAAGTTTATTTTATAGACGTGAGAATTTCAAAACAATACCAGGTATATTTTTGGATTAAAGTCCTAAAAACATATTACATATGGCAGTAAAATGACGGAAATTAATTATCAAAAAGAATTGCTGAGAAAAATATACATTAACATACTAAAATAAATTGATGATGTATTTCAGTGAGAATAATCTAAAATGTTATGCAATATTGGAGACTGGTTTTAGGTCATAAAGCAGGGAGGTTTTTATCTGGTCAAGAGATTTTTACCTTATTGCTTTCTTCCTTCAAGAATATAAATATCATCTTAACAAATGTAATGGAGACTAAAATACAAGTTTACCTAATAAAAGCTGTTTAAAATACAGGTCTTCATTACAAATCCAAGAACTCGCATTGTGTCTTAACATGTCTGAACAAACTTCCTTTACTGTTTAGTAATATTGCAACATAATAAAAAAAGAAAAATTGACCAGTAATATTTTTGTTGATTTAAACCAGCGAAGAATTCAAAACTGATGTTTTTTAATGGTTGAATGTTAAGACGGGAAATGGTCAGAAAAATTTGTTAATTTAAATGCTTAAAATTCTGTGTAAACTTCATTTAAAACAGTTTTTCCTCCTCTGTTCTGTGGTGCAGACTGTAAAATTCTAAGATTAGTACTTTTCTGTAAAACAATATAATGCATACTTAGCATAATATTAGTGCCTTTCTTTTCTTACACTTCTTGGCTTGACATATAGCCCCTTCCAAATTTCTCAATCAAGTTTTCTTTCTTTTAATTGAAAGGTTGTTGATGATGATTTTTTTTTTTTGCTTTGTTAGTGCAGTTACTTTGGGCAATTTTAGACCTTTATAGTAGAAAACATGGATTTTTTTTTTAATAATAGCAAAAATTTTATGCAAATTGCATTATTCAAAGCAATTGTTTCCTTGGAGATTTTGTAGGAAAAAATTGAATTACTTGAAATGCTTTACTACTGCTTTTTCCTTAAAACATGCCCATATATGCATATTTTAAAATTTTTTACAAAATAAGTATTATTTACCTGTAGAAACAGAATGTAGAATGCAGTTAAAAATACAGGGGAACAAAGTTAATGCTAAGTTAATTTGAACATTTGGGGATTTCTATGAAGTTGGTTGTGCAAATAGCAGAAATTCTTGATTTTTGTAGGTTTCAAGGTGGGCAGTACTTGTTTAGTGTTTGTGACATCATGGTATATTACTTCACTAGTGCTCAACAGATCAGGTTGTGTTTAAATGAAGTTTACACAGTTGACAAGAATTGCAGAATGTGAAATATAAACCATTAATAATGTAAGAGATTGAAAATATTACATTGCTGGTTGAGTATTTTTGTTATTGAGTGGACCAAGCCAAAACGTGTCTAAAAACATGAAGGCTACTGAAATGTCGAAGAGGTCATGTCATGGTGCAGCAGGGTTGAGTATTTTTTTTAGTCTTAATGTTGCATATTTGAACATCTCTCATATGAACTGTAGCAGCCTTAAAGGGAAAATTCATCATCATCATCATCAGATTCTGGGAGAGCTGTCTTGTGTATATGATGGCCCACATCCGTCCTTTTTAAGGTAGTTGCCATCTCTATCGTTAGGTAATGGGATCTCTGTTTTTTTCTGTCTTACTTTCTTTGCAAAGTAAAGAAAGTTTTGTAATTGGATTGGAAAAAAAATCCAGTAATCTGATTTCAGCGAAAAATATCCATATTTTTTTTTTTTTTTTTGCTTGAAGTCTGTATGCAGAGAGAATAAAGGACTTTAGGTATTTACGTAAAAGCCCGTCGACCATTTTTGCATATTAAAGAAAAGATGCTAAACTGTGAGCTTTTTCGCCAAAAATGAAAAAGTGTCTTTAAAAAGGCTGGGTTTGGTGTAACCTTGATTACACATGTGAGTTATTATTCTTGAGTAAAGACTCTTTTTTTCCCCTCTATCCCTCATTTTCAAAAATTAAAAAAAAAAAAAAAAGAGTAAAATTTCGGACATGACTATTACAGAAAAGAGCATGCTATTGAATATTTCCAAAGGTAAGGAATCTTACCGACCAAAAAAAAAATATGTTAATGGCCACAATATGGGAAAAATAATGAAAATTTTTAATGAAAAATATAAATGCATCATCTCTTGTGGTTGGAGATTTTCTGTAAGTAGCGGACTGTCTACTGACAAGTAAAAGTCCTTGGGTTGAATGCTTGAAGCACCAACAAGTCTCAAGGACTTTATTCCAGAAGCGGTTGCAAGAGATTCAGCATTGTTTTTGGTGGTGTATGTTCGTTCATTTAAAAGTGACTTTATAGAATATTGAAATGTTATATATGAATCTCTTGTGGTTGGAGATTTTCTGTAAGTAGCGGACTGTCTACTGACAAGTAAAAGTCCTTGGGTTGAATGCTTGAAGCACCAACAAGTCTCAAGGACTTTATTCCAGAAGCGGTTGCAAGAGATTCAGCATTGTTTTTGGTGGTGTATGTTCGTTCATTTAAAAGTGACTTTATAGAATATTGAAATGTTATATATGAGACTGCTGTAACAGCTAGTTTTGAACCTCATCTTATTGTAGTCAGCAGTGAAGTTTAATATATATATGTGTGTGATAATTTGGGAATGACAAATTTCGAAACTTAAATACAAGAATATTGTACACGGTTTGTGATTTATGAGTACTGCATTTCAGTTATTAAATATGAAGTGAAATACTTAGTCTTGATATAACTGTATATGTAGTCATAAAAACTTTGTCCTGAACTGTGTGAAACTGTAAATTTTTTAATTTTAAAATTGACCAGATTCTGAAATGTATATTTGGATGTATACATGCATGTATGTATGTGTATGTACGCATATATGCACTTGCATACATACTTACATTTCTGAGTCTGGTCCTGATAACAGAAGAGTGCCCTTATATATAATAAAATGCCATTTTAAGAATATATTTAAATAATATGAAATTTTACGTAATGCTGTAATTAAATATAAATGTATTTGAAATTTTCATGTATAACATTGTTTTTAATATTTTATTAATTTTTTTTTCAGCTGCAGTGTACCAAGCAAATGCTTCCTGATTAGAACAATTAGTGCATCAATCATGGTAAACATTTGACAATTTGTATTTTATTAAGTTGATAAAGTAATTTATGAACTTCTTATATAGTTAGTATGTAAACTGCCTTTTTAACCTAATATGTAGTTGCTTTTTTTTTTTTAATTTAGTAGATTAGATATAGATTTATGTGTAGATTTATTATAATTTCGTTTACGTCTTCCTGAAATAATAAAGCCAGTATTATAGTGCATGGCTTACTTATGTTAATTTTCTAAACATATAATAAAAAAAAATCTTTTTAGAGATTATGAAATTCAGTTTTATCATACATTCTGTAGTATGATAAGGATTTTGAAATTGTTTTCAGTCCAAACCATCACAGAAATTGTTAACTAGTTTATAACTTGCATTGAGCACAATTTTTTAAAAAATGACTTCTTTAGATGATGCCACTGTGTTTTTAATTGACCTGGAAGCAGCAATTTTTAATTTAAATTTTGGTATTTAAGTTTTAGTATTAGCAGAAAAATGGCTTAGCATAATGCAGTTAAAAAAATTGTATTAGAATTTAGAATTTGAGAAAAATATATAAATTCTAATGAAAAGCATTTGCATGTAATAACAGCAGGTGTACACATAATAATGAAATAATGAGTTTTTGTTTGTATCTGATGCTATTTTATCAATTGATAATCCATAATGCTTGAAAATTAGAGCATGTTTTATGAAGTAAAATATTATTTTTTTTTAAATCTTGAATAAAACCTTGGAATTTAGAGTTTATATATATATGTATTTTCTACTCTGAAAAGGAAAAAATAATATTTTAATTCTTTAGTCTTTATTTTTCCAGCTTGTAAAAATCAAGAAGTCACTTGTGTTATTTAATAAGTCATTAATAACTGCAGCGAGTCTTTTATAGTAGTTAAGCATAAACTTCAGAATTACCTGTAAGGTCTCGTGGAAAGTTCTGCCCGATAATGCTATTTCAAGTTTTAGTGTGCAGGTGTTCAGTTGAGTCATATATAGCTATCCCTTTATCACTGCATGTATAAACAACTGCTCTTCTGAACAAGTATCTTATGCCATCATTAAGTATGAAGTTTATTTTGTATGAATTCGAACAAGGAAGAAATGCTGCTGAAACATGTCAAAACTTACGTTTGCTGGACGCACAGTTTCAGGTAGAACATGTAGGATATTAAAAAATTTGAAGCTCGTGATTTTGACCTTAATGATAAATCATGTTTGAAAAAATTTTAAGCTGCTGATTTTGACCTTTATGATAAAATCATGCTCTCAGCAGCCATGAGATCAATGATGATATTTTCAAGATCATGAAAGAACACGATTCTTTGTAACAACATTGGATACTGCGAAAAAGCTTAATTCAACTCAACAAACCATTTTGGACCATATTCAGAAACTAGAATTGGTCTATAAATATTCCAGATGGGTGCCTCGTTAGGTAAGGGAGGGAAGTTTCATGATTGAGTTGTTACATGCACATCTCTGCTGGCTCAAAACAGAAATGGAATCCTTGGACCTGGTGATGATAAAAGCATTACTTTGAGCTCAGACAACCTGCCATCTGCACCTCTAAACTAATAAAAGAATCCACCTTCCATAAAGGTGGGATGTCCAAAGACCAATATGTTACAAGCATTTGAAAAAAAGGATAAGCTTAGTTGGAGAGATACTGTAGCAGATGGACGCCTTAAACAAAGCAGTAAAAAAAAAAGCAATATTCGATAGGAAGCTGTATTCTGCTTTGAAGACTATTGAGAAAATCGCAGAGCTAGGCTTGGAAATTCTGCTAAATCCACATATTCTCCAGACCTTCTCTCCTAGCAAAATTTTTTAAACTAAGATGTTAGCCGAGTGCTACTTGAGATCAGGACAAGTCAGTTTTCAAAAATTATGTCTATAAATTGCTATCATGCTGGCAAGAGGTCATAAGTGATAACAAATTATGTTCAGTAAATATGATTAAAGATATGAAAAATGTGTTATTTCCTTTCACTTCCCAAATGGACAGAATTTTCCAGTAGATCTTATATAAATTTCTAAAATTTACTTGAAACAAATTAACTTTTTTAAAGTAAATGAATCAGCTAACCAGTGATTTTCATGGCCGTTTTTTAGCCTTTGTATTCTGTAATGTAAAGAAATGCTGACTTAAGGTATTAGCAGTGGGTGTAGTATTTTAATATAATAATAAAAAGACAATGAATATTAAAATTGTTACAAAATATAATGTAATTTATTTTTTAATTTAAAATTCAGTAGGTTGTAACTCACGTAGACAACTAGATATTTTCAAAATATATAGTTAATCTGGCTGTTTGAATAGTTAGATAGTATAAATAATATTTGAAATATTAAAGACAAAGTGCAAATATAAAACTGTATAAGAAAAAAGTGACATTTTGTAAAGCAGTGTCCAGCTTATGAGAATATTTTACTTAACATCCATTTTGAAACCCTGAAAATTACATAAAACATCAATAAATTAACTAAATTAAAATTGTAAGAACATATAATAAAGCACCATCCCCCCTTCTTCTGTGTAGACACCTGTTTAAACTTAAAACAACATTGTAGAATTGCAAAAATTCAAGAAAGCTATCAGCCACCTAAAAACAGTTGATAAACTACTTTCTTATTCCATATACATATCGACCCTTTTCAACTTAAGGTTAGAGAATCGCACAAACTTGGAAAAGGCTGTCATCACAACTATCTAAGAACAGTTTAAAAGCAACAACCACAAAGATAAACACCGAATTTCAAAAGCTAAATTCTGTAGTTGTGTAATGCATGCTTAACCATTGATAGCTTGCCAGATAAATACATTTTCATAAAATTCTGGGTTGCTTACTTTGATGACAGCGACTCTTCTCACCTTCCCTCGCAAGATTAACCTGGATAGTTAATCAAAGAATACCAAATAAATTTTAAGTAATTTAGTTACTTTTTTTATTTTTGAATATATTAGAATGGTTTTAAATAAATATGATTAAGTGAATAATTAATGACAATATAAATATATTTTCTCATCAGGTGTATTAATTTAAAGTGATTTAAAATTATTAAGTTATAAAATATTGTAACAAAGTCAATTAACAAGAGGAACTTGTTTCATACAACTAAATAAAATTTTGCATTTGAAAATTTGATAGCAATTATTCTAATATTTGTGTGGAAACTTTCAGAATACTTAAACGAGGACAAACAGAACATAAATTGGCAGATAGCAGTGAAAATATATGTCATTGAAATGTAATTTTATTCATTTGCAATCTTTATTTCATTTGATCGGTGTTTAAACAGCAGTCTAGATTACTGTACGTAATTATTCTGGAAGTTAACTAGAAAGAAAAAAAAAGAGGCAGAAAATATATCACATTGACCAAGATAACTTTTGCAATTTTTATGTTTCTGATATTACAAATTCTTAACTTTTGCAATTTTTATCTGTTTCTGATGTTACAAATTCCTGAAGTCATTTTGTTTTTGCAAAATTAATTCAAATTATCTGATTTCTTCCAAATCCCTCTAAAGCAAAATGAATATAGTCAAAATTTTTATATTAGCGAATTGTTAAATGTACATTTTCCTCTGCATTGTTTTGAGATAACAGTTTTGCATGCTCTTGACATTGTGTATTTTGATTATTATTTCATTTTAAGAAGTGTTAGAATTTAAAAGCTTAAAAATTTTGAAAATTGCTACTTTCAGTTCTTCATATTGATTATGTTTTTGAAGTAAACCACTATGGTGTGTATGTTCTCACTTAAGAGTAGTTTGAAACAAGTTTTTTTTTTTTTTTTTGGAATGAGTAAATTTGAACAAACTTTAGCAATATTTAATAAATGATTTTTCATTTTATTCATTCTTTTTTAAACTAAGTTAAATATTGTTAATTTTAAGGTTATTATATCTTTCAATAAAAATGTTCTTTCATATTTTCTATTTTTGAAGTGTATCCATTTGAAAGTGATTTTTCGGCTGTTCAAGCAAATTGGAAGATATTTAAGAGTGTTTTGTAATAAATATATATGGTATCTGATAATAATTTAGTATTGATATAAGAAATATGTATAAGTTTTGTAACATTAAATGTTGCAACATGCAACAACATAATGTTATTTATTATTTACACTAAATTTTCAGGTTCTTAATATTTGTCATGAGACTTGATTTAAGAAATTTTGTTGTATTAGAAAAAATACTCTCTTTAGAACAACAGTATTCTGTGTCAGATTATGGCAAATTTAAAAATTTTCTTAGGTAAAACATACTAAATGCATGCTATGAAATTACAAATGTAAATGTGATTATGCACTCAAAATTCAGTTGGGCCCAAAATTAAATATGTATGTATATGCCTTTCCTTTTGGCTATTGTATTTCTCCATGCAATATTAAGTCATAAATTCATTTCTCTAATCTATTGAACAAATGTTTAATTTGGAAAAAGACTCAAAGGCCTCGGTAATTTTTATTTTCTGTATTCTTTGTACTACCTGCAAATCTATTAATTTAAGTTTAATTAATTTAAGCAGTTTTTTTTGTTGTTGTTTAAGTAGCTAAATCAAATGGAATTTTAATTAATGTCCATCTTCCACTGAAGTTTAATTAATTTAAGCAGTTTTTTTTTGTTTAAGTAGCTAAATCAAATCGAATTTTAATTAATGTCCATCTTCCACTGGTAGCCTCTTTCTTAGCCTCATAAATCTTGTTTTATGGGCATAATATTTACTTCTTTCTCCTTCCTTTTTTCTTTTGCAAAAAATACAACATTTATTACTAGTTTTATCCTTTTCTCATTTTGTAATTAGATTTCTTATGTATGTATATATAGAAGCATGTATGTTTCTATATTGTGCATATGACTCAAGTATACTGCGTTTCTCTGATTTTTAAACATTTCTTTCCATATGAATTATCTGAGCCTTTTAATATATATATATAAAGGGATATGTTAGTTTAGAAGAATTAATCTAAAATCAAGTAGACAGGTCTTAAATTGCATATGTTGATGATTGGAAGGAATCGTCAGTTTTAGTGTTTTATTTCCTTTTCTGGTTTTCTTAGAATTAGCAGCCTCCTTTGATGATACAAAAATATTGGGTACTTGTCATTGATTTTAAATTAGCACATTTCTTAAATTCTGTCTTTTTCATCAAAAAATATTAAACAGTCCATTTAAAATGAAAGGCAGTTTTTTAAAATCATGAAATCATGTTAATTTTAAGAGCCTAGAGAGTAACAATGTGTGTGGTAGAGATAAGAGTCTGGAAGTTTTTTTCATGGTAGCCAATTTCTGTACACATGAGAGTCGCTTTTAAGGTATGTGTTGGAATTGTGAACTACATGATTTGTTTTGTCCAGCTGATGAAAGTGTTTTGGGATGATTTATTTCAAGAAATAAGTTCAGATTAGTTTTATAAATAGTTTTAGAACAGTACCTATTTCTAAAGTGTTATTCTTAGCACGTAATCCAATAAAATAATTTTGATTTCAGCATTTAAAATGTTATGAGTCATGTGATACTATTGAGTTTATTTGTTTAAAGAACATGTATCTTAAAATTTTCAATGTTGCTGTCTTAAGTCTTGATACATGCTAAAAGTTTGGTCAGTAATGGGAACAAATATTAACTTAATGTATTCCACTTTCTTATTTTCATTGTTGTAAGTTGGTGCATGATAAGGTATGGTATAATGCATTGTTAGCCTATCAAAGCTTCAAAATCTCAAATTTTCCCAAGCATCATTAAGGATTTTTTTAAAATTATAGTACTAAAATACGTCAGGACTTTTTTTTTTTTGTTTTGATATGCTTTTATGTTTGGATATGTTGCCAACAATATATAAAATGCTAGCATTTTTTAGAATATCTGTCATTTAGACAAAGTAAAAAATATGAAAATTATTATATACTTTCTCTTGGCATTGTATATAATACCTAGGTATTTTAAGAATGACAAATACTATTTAGGCAAAGTATGAAAATAGGTCATGATAAGACTGTTCTTTAAAAAAGCGTTCATTCCTCAAAATAATGAAAGACTTAAAAAAAAACTTATTCAGAATATATGAAGAAAAATGAAATTTGTTCAAAACAAAATTTATGCCGTATTAAAGAAAATAAAATAAGACATTGCACAGACTGAGCAACTGCAACTTACGAGAAAAAAATTTCATGGAAGCCTTAAATATGGGAATATCTTGTATTCTAAGCAAATTCTTAGGGCATAAAGTGAATTGTGAACTTAGTTTTAAGATTCCTTCAGAAATTCCAAGCCAGTAGACACTGTCCTCTGTCTTGCTTATTACAGTTGCCATTATATCGTGTCAATCACCACCTGATCCCTTGTTGATATCAGGAATAGGAACTTTGAGAATAGTTTATAAAGAAACAGTGGAAGTTCCCTTCCCCCCAGTTTTTGGTTTGTATTTCTGGATTTATTTAAAATTTTATCCTTGATAGCATTTTCAGTTTTGAAATAAAAAAGTATATAAAATATCCGTTTCATCATCTTCGACTAGATAGTATGAATTTTTTGACACTGCTTTGTGCATGCATGTTCATCGCTGGTTTCCTTTAAATGCGTACGACAGGTAGAAGCTAGTTTGCCATTTGACGTTAATCATTTTATACATTGCCAGCCAGTTTTTGACATTCTATGAAATGGCTGGGTATTCTATAGAATACAGGCTTTTGTATCTTGCATGTAAGATACATTTCAAAGTGCAGGTATATGTACTTAATTAAAGATGTTACAAAAATATTCTTAGCCATATGTAAGATATTTACTTATAAAATATGAAAGAAAAGTAATAACTTTAATTTAGCTGTGTCCCTTTCCTGTCCAGAATTACTGTTTATAATACCTGAAAATTAATCCTCTTGATAGTATCAAAGCAATGTGGTTATGTTTTATCATGAGATTGAGGAAAATTAATTTATTTCAGTTGCTGCCAAATGTGCCAAGGTCATAGATTTGCCTTTGGTGAAAAGTGTTGTTCGAGAAATTTATTTACCTCAGATTCATGATTGTAATCATGTTCTCAAAGCGTTAGGTTCTTGAATTAAATATCAGCAGTTTTAGGATAAGAAGGGGACGTAGCCAAATTAAAATGAGAAATAATATGGTGATGTTGCCAAGTTAAGGTTACATTTATATATATGGTCTGTCTGGCTGGAGGGTTAATGGTGAACAGTAATTGCTTATGAAAGAAATTGACATTTAATAGAATTATTGGCATTAAAAGATTTTTCTGCATAATTGAATGTATATTTCTAGAAATTACTTGTTTATATTTCATGGTACCATTTCAACATGCAAAATGCATCAGTCATATTTTAATCTGTCAGCCACAATTAAATGTTCAAAGTAAATAAAATGTTTAAAATTAAAGCACAGACACACAATTTTATATTTCAGAAAACGCACTATTTTAAAATTATCATATTTATTATTGCATGAAAGTTTACAAACTTCCTAGTTGATAGCATCTAACTTCGATTGTTTGCCCGCTTACCAGATTATTGCTGTTATTATGAAAGTCTACAATTCTTCTTTAGCTTCCTTCCATGTAACTTTTGTGCCCTGTGTTTCATCTTTATCTTCTCGTCCTTTCCTTTGCTCAAAAGAATGTGCGATTGTCCAGGCTCATCTTGGGAGAAAGTAATGGTAAGAGAACTTTTTACAACCCAAACCTGTAGCTGCTTTTCTAGCCTTTATTATCATAGGTGATAATCTACACCAGTAAGTAAATAGGCTGCCTTTCAGTAGGAATTTTTTTCTGAAAATATGAAATATATCTTCAAAGTTTACACAACAAAGAAAGCTCATTTTATATTCTAGGTAATATCTTGGTGCATTAGTTGGCTAGAGTTTGTCATGCTGGGCCTCAGAAGCATAACTTTTTTTTTTATTTTTAAATCTTCCAATGGTTAACCCTTCTATTTTGGATTTAAATTTAGTCCTTCTTGAAGTTCTTTTGTTATGATACTGCTAGTTACAAGAGATTTTACTGTTTCTGACCAAATGTAATTAAGAAATGGTCTTAATTTTAGGGAATACGAGATTAGTTAGAGCTTTGAATTCTTTTGAGCATAGTATTTTTTTAGGAAGATAATCCTTTATAGGCATAAGGGAATCAAATCAACTCTGAGTATAGAATTTGGCCAGTTAGCATGTTGATTGCTGACTGTGAGATTATGAGATAACTTAGAGCATCCTACCCACCAAGTATATTTGTGTATTCAATTTATGTTGTTATCTTTGAATGTTCTCATGGCAAATGTCAGAAGTTATGCATAGTGGGTGTTGCTGGAGTAAAAACAATTAAAATGTGTGTTGGCAGAGAGATTAGCTATGCATTTTCATTTCACATGTTAATATTTTATTGTATATCTTAAGTTTTTTGTTGGAATTTGGTCTGTTTGGAACAACAGTTACTAAATTTTGATGATAATGATAAGAATTTTGAAAAAAGTGGAAACAGCCAACAGAAAAGGCAGCCATTGAGAAAATATATTGTCTATAGAAAAAAATACAATATACAGGAATTTCAGCATTGAAATATCTGGTTGTAATGAAAGTTTTCTGCCAAAAAAGTATTCTTAATAAAGTTAGGGGGAAAACATGGAACCAGTACCTTTAGTGCAGGTGGTATTTGCCACCAAAACCATGAATTTCTACAAATAGTTTTTTGGAAGTTTTTCAAAGCCTTTGGTCCAGAAACTTGATGGAAGTGTGTCCAAAAATAGATCAACCTCATTTTGGATATCCTGTGCAGAATGGGAGGTAGCCATCAGCAAGATGTAGGCTGCAGGTATGAAAAAAGGTAAAAGTTCAAAGGAGTGATATCTGCGCTACATGGTGAGTGTGGCAGAAGATCCCATTCGAGTCCCTACAGAATCCAGCCGGTGAATACAGATGCATGTGGTCTTGCACTATTTTGATGGAATATTACCTTTTTGCTCTGGAACCAATCGTATAGTTTTAATCATTTTTGCGCTGATCTCTTTTGTTACTCAAATTGCGTCGCTGCCAACGGCTCCCTAAGTGCAGACGAATCATCTTTTTGGTCTGCGTTGGTGAAGTAATTCTACTTTTCATCACAAATGATGATCCTGCCGAAAATTTTATCCTTGTTCTGATATTTGAGTATGTTAGTGCAGGCCCTAACATGTGTGTCCATGTGTTCAGGTCATGCGATGCATAATGCGACTGGACATGGCACTAACATCTAACTCGTTAGCAAGCTCTCGAGTGGTTGTAAACCGATTTTCTTCCACAAAAATGTAAATGTGTGGGCCTTATCAACATAGGTAGGCCAGCCTAGAGTGCTCAGTTTCTTAAATGTCAGTCTTGTTTTTGAACTTGCGGTACCAAACCCTCACAATGTCTATAATACAACATTAGTACCTAAAGCTGTACCCATGATTTGGTGACATACTGTAGTTGACATTAGCAACAGAACTGGAAGTAAATCATGGTTCTAATCTGGTAGCGTGAAAGTTCCATTTTAGACACTTTGTACCTAATGATAATGATATTTTTTTTTACAAATTTCACAACACAGTGTTTTAAAGCAAATCTGTTTCGTTCAAATGCCAAAAATCATTTGACAAAATGTGATTGAACACTGCTCCACGATCTGTTTGCCCAGATGATGTTTGCGGTTGTGACAAACTTTCGTGAAAGGCGCCCGATATCAATCTGGAATATTGAATATGTAATGGATGTTGTATGTTAAGTCTAAGCTGTAGTAAGTAATTGTCATCTGAAAAGAGAAAACTTTGCTGGAATGTGGTTTCCTAGTGTATTGTGTTTCTGAATTGGGAGAGAAAATTATCTACCTCATTAAAGAAACTATGCATTTAAGACATGTTATTGCCTTATGCAGTAGAAAGTCAAAAATCCAGGTGGACTTTCAGACCACCAAATAAATAATATAAAAAATCCCTTCCCCTGCCTAAAATCTTAAGAATAGTTAATATAATAAATACAAATAAAAGGAAGAAAATGTGCTATGAAATGTAAATGCTATTTTTCTTTGGACTAACTGAGATTCCTACTTGCCACTTTCAAACACCTGCTGCTTAGGGAGTCGCACCCTGGCCAGTGTTAATACATTGATTGACCTCGTATTGATGTTGCCCAGGATCACCTTTTCAGGCCTTGAGGGTGGAAGGGGGTATATTTTTTATTTGACCTAAACAAGTGAAGCCCAAATATTGCAATGTGTTCATTATAAAGTGATTGAAATCAAGACAATGTAAGAGTTAAATGAAGATTTTCAATTTGCTTTTACAGCTAAATCCAAAAATAATGCTCTTGAAAATATGTTTCAAGATAAATTTAGTAAGTGCAGATGGACTAATAGAATAATTTCTAAGTAAATGATCAATAAAAAGTGTTTGAAGGAAATATGAAGCAAATTATAATCTACTAAGAGAGCTTGTAATGAATACCACGTCTATTGTAGCTTCAAGATTATAAAACTTCTTACATTTGTTACTAGTTTTAGTAATGTAATTATATATATGGTATATATCCATCGAATTATATATATATTCTCATAAATGGATATATATATCCATTTACAAGGCATGCATGATGAGAAATTTCAGAAATTTTTTGTATTAGATTTTAAGGAATTATATGTGCTAATCAGGGGAAACTTAACATGCATTACCTTGCTTAAGAAAATGTTATAAAAAAGGCATGTTAGTAAATATTATAAAAATATTCGATGCAAGAGATCCAGTTTTTTGAATGCTTTGAGATTTAGCTTTATTGCTGTTATAAGAATGGACTTATTATTAAAGAACAAAATTTGGTTGATTACTGAATTTGTTTTAGCTGGTGATAAAATTGAAACCTAAAAACTTAAGATTTGTAGGGTACCAAAAAATGTAGGTCTTTTATGAAATATGAAAAAAGTGTATGTACCACAAGCAATCCATTTGCATAGAGTGATAAAGTTATAAGTTTTATTATGATATTGTATTTAAATTAATTTTTGTTATTAATTTGCCAACTTCAGAAAATAAATGAGGGCATAAAAGTGTCTCATGACTGCATGAGCTTTTTAAGTATGATTAAAATATGATAGTGTATATGACTTGGCATTTTTTACTGTAATGAGAGTTTCTAATACTGTATTAATTTTTAAATGAAAGTGTGTTAGTAGTTTGAATTTTATATAATTGTAGCAAAGTAGAGTATTTAAGTGAAAAGCGGTAAAGAAGTATGAACAAATTAACAGTAATTGATTTATTCACTCTTAGCTTTACATATTTTAATAAACTTTAATTTTATAAGAAAAAATTTATTCACTCTTTAAAGTCTTCTGTATTTCTATTTTTAGTTAAGCAGCAAATTTATTTGAAAAAAAAAATTAGATTAAAAGAGTTCAGATTTTTGTAAGTTCATGAGGCGAAAATGTATTTCCTTTATCTAATGTAGTAAAAATGGTAGTCTATTTGCAGAAACATATCATTAAATCGTAGCAAAAAAATTATTAGTGTTAATACTTTCAAACAGTACGATACCAAAATGTCGCTATCGTAGCTTCAAACTCTGCTGCTTTTACTAAAAAAAGTGTTTTTTAGCATGAAAGATGAATTGTATGAAATTGGGCCAGTTTCATTCTCAAAATTTTAGTAAATTTCAGCATAATTTTTCTCAAGTTTTATTTGATCTTAATTGTCTTGTAAATATTTGTAGAACTAAATGTGGATGTGTAAATTTTGTTGTGCACCAATATGTACTGTATTTCCTTGCCTAGTTTTCCCCTTCATATATTTTTCTGCATAACTTTTTAGCACTGGCTTCTGAAAATTTTTTTAAATATTTACGAAAATTTCCCCTGCTAAGTGTGTTTAGAAAACAAGGTGTTCCGAATTTTAGAATGTAGTGATCATTTTTCTCTTACTAACACAGATAAACCTTTGCAAACTTTTAACTTTTGAATTTTATGCCAGTTTAATACAAGAACCAATGAGTGAAGCAAACACTAACTGTTGTTCAGTCTGTGATTTCACTGAGTCGCTCTATATTAACTAACTCTAATTATTTGTGGAGTCTGAGTAGTAGAGACAATAAAAACATGCGATTCAAGTTACAATGAAGTGGAAGTAGAGATATATATTAGATATTTTAATATAACTATGTATTGTTATTGGAATATAGGTTTGTTTTGAAGAAATAATGTGATAATTACATGTAGTTTATCCATTACTGTTCTTTCATTTATAATCTGACTGCAACTGGGTCCTTTGGAAATGAAGTCATTTGTGTACTTTTCTCTTCTTGATTTTCAGATCATAAAATTGGGTTAAAAAAAGGGGAGGATGTTGCTAAGTTTGTTTACTTGATGGAATGCACAGTAATTAATTTTATTTTTATCTTATTTAAAAGTATTTTAATTAAAGTTAAAAGCTTTGCTTCCTTACTAAAAAAAACATAAAATTTAGAATATTAAGTTTTATAATTTATTTAAGAAATATAAATAATTAAATAATCTAAATCATGTATTAGAAAACCTCAGACTTTTCCTTTGGATTTTGTTCGAGAATGCATTTGATTTTCGTTTTATATAAGTAAATTCAGAGTTCTTTTGACATGGTGCCTTTGCATTCCAGACACTCCTGATTTTTCATATTTAAAAGAAGTCAGTTAAATTTAAATATATATATTTATATAAATTTTTAGTGGCAACTGCATTATGTGTTTGCATCATTAATAAGTTAATAGATGTAATTACAGTATTCAGAAGAAATTAGTATGTTATTGAAAACAGGAATGGCAGTTATTCTGCTTATATTGAGTGCTGTAGTGGGATTTGTAATTTAGAAATGGTGAACTATTTTTCACTGATTTGTGAAATATGCATATATCATTCAGAATTAGATATCATTGTGAAGGTAATAATTATGATGAATTTCCTTTTTGGATTCTAAGAAAGATTGCTAAAATATGGAGAAATTTCAATGAATCGAGGCACCAGCCTCCTCTCCTAAAGGAAGAGAAAATAGAACATATATTGCTGATATGTATTCAGAAATAAGATCTAGTTGAGAAGGTTTTTTAATATATAACACTATTAGTAATTTAATTTTAACAAAATGTAAAACATGAGTGTCATATTTGCAACAAAATGGTTTTACCAATCACCTTAGGTTCCTGTTTACAATAACATACATAACAAAAACATAACATAACACGTTTAATTTCTTCCTATAATTGGTTTTGAAGAAAATGCAAGAATTTATTTATTTATATATATGTATTTTATTTGTTAAATGCCAGTTACATTGACCGTTAGGCCATTAAACCCCTTGCATGTCAATAATGCTGAAATCTACAAGAGAAATTTGTCAGTGCTTCACACTTGTCCAAATGTTTTGCGGTCCATTATTACATAAAACATGCAACGGCGAATCAGCTAGTCCAATGGGAAATAAATTATTCTGTAGACAGTCTTGTGACGTCAATAGTCCAAAAAAAGGAACCGTAACTGTTTGTGGCTGGTGAGGAACAAAAGCAGGGTTTGTTGAGAGAACACTCCAAGGCTTGCCATCACAAGCCCGAGTGGCAAAATTTCAAAGTCTTTTGATGTGTTATCGATGTCAGCAGCCTAATAGAATGAAGGCTTGAGCTCGTTTTGGGCTTTTGGAGAACCGTAGACCCCTTTTTCGCAAGCATATCAGCCATCTCATAAATACTGCAGTATGCAGGTACCCATTGAAAAGATATCTTTGGGAAAGTTTTTTCATGGCTTCCTAACACTGTTGAATGCATATATTCTTACACTGTTGGTAAGAGGAGATGGTCTGTATTGCTGAAGTCGAATCCGACAGCTCCTGAACGAGCTCTGTCTCAATGATAATTGTTGGAGAGCTACATGAATGGCTTTCAGTTCTCCATCAAAGTGAGTGGAGTAAGCCCATACAGGTATGTAGAAACAAATACGAGCAGAATTTAAAGCATATTTGAAGTATTCATTGAATTCTAAAAATCGAATTTAGATTTGATGTTTTGTTTCTCATGCGTAAAAATGTTCAATGCAGATGCTTTCCATATATTGTCTATTAATAAATGAAGATCTCTTGTAATCTACTTTTTGCTTAAAATAGGTTTAAAATTGCAGAAGCTTTTAGTAGTTTTGATTCTGAAAGATCTGAACTTCATAGCAGAAATTATCTGAAATATTTTCTCGTTTTTGAGGAAGAGTATTAAATTTTATGAATCCTTAAGATTTTTTCTTGTTATTGTAATATTATGCATTCAAAAAAGCAAAATAAACCCCCTAAATTTTTTTAAATACATTTTCCTTTTTGTTATACACCTCCTAGGTTCACAAATACTTTAAGAAACACTCTCCATTTGTTTTTAAATTGTCTTTTTTTTTTTTGTGTGTGTGTGTGTGTGTGTACTTTTGATAAATATTGATTTTGAGATATTTTGAAAATGTATTGTTTTTATTGAAATAGGCCTTGTGTACATAAATTGCCAGGTATAATTTTAAAAAATCTTGCAGTTCTTGAAGGGCTGTTGCATAGTTAATCTTTTTGCATATTATTTTCCTTTGCAATGTATTTCAATATGGAATTTTGAAGTATTTCATCATTATTGCCAATAATAAAGTAAGAGCTTTTATATTGAGTGAAGCATAGTTGAATAGTCAAATACTGCACATGCTGAGTAAGAAGTGCTCTTAAGTAATATGTTATGTTTGTATTATGGAGCAAAATTTCAGTTTTAAACACTCAGAGGATTAGGCAAGTGTTTTGAGTTGCATGTATATCTTAGATGTTTCCCATTCACAGTTCAGCTGTGAGGAAACCTGGGTGTGTTTTAATAACCATAAAGAAAAATTCCTTATTGAAATAACTCAGCAAAGATCAAATGCAGCTAAGAGAATTATTTCAGGTAATGGTAAGAGATATGTTAGTCTGTAGATTCTTATTGTTAGGTATATGAGTAAATAGAAGGTATTTTTCCCATTTGTGTCACATATTAAATGATTTAAAAAACATAAGCCTATGAAAATTATGTCATCAAAAATTTCGTATAAATCAGACTTGGCTGCATTCTGTTCTACAGCTAAACGTCTGTGTTAATTGGAATTCTCTGAAAGGTAAACAGTTTATTTTTGAAGGTCAAAGATTAAAACTTATGGAATTGTTTGCTATGAATTAATCTTTGAAAAGACACATTGTTATTCTTTACCAATTTTTAATCAAATAAATTGATAATGGAATGATGGCATTACATAAATTGCAGATTTTATATTTAACATCTAAATTTGTCAGGTTTGATGATTAATCGTGGCAGCCACTTTAGTGAGGAAGTATTGAAAGTACGATGAAAGTAAATGCATATGATTAAGAATTCACAAATTAAAATGATTTTCATTAAATTTAACTTTCATTAGCTTTGTAAAATAAAAAATTCAGTGGCTTTCATATTTGAATGTGTGGTAAAATGGCAGGGGAAAAGAATGATTAAGATAACCAATGTTATGATTACAGTATAAAAAATAACTGTCTAAAGGCATTCACTATTGCTTTTACAGTGATTGCATACTACATCATTGCCAAATACACAGTCCAGTCACATTAATGTGACCATCTGTCAAAAGCCAGAATAACCACCTTTCGCAGAGCGGACTGCTGCGAGACGTGCAGGAAGAGAGTCACATAGGTCCCTGAAGGTGTTCTCTGGGATGTTGAGCCATGCCGACTCTAATGCCGTGGCCAGCTGCGCTAGATTATGCGGTTGAGGATCCATGGCGTGAACAACTCGATCGAGATGGTCCCACAGATGCTCGATTGGGTTTAAGTCAGGTGAGTTTGCTGGCCAGGGGAGGACGGTAAACTCATCCTGGTGCTCTTCGAACCACGCACGTACACTGACAGCTGTATGGCACCTCGCATTGTCCTGCTGGAAGATGCCATCATCCTGAGGAAAAACAATGCGCATGTAGGGGTGAACATGGTCCGCAAGGACAGATGCGTACTTGTATTGATCCATTGTGCCTTCCACAATGATCAGTGAACCTAGAGAATGCCAGGAAAACATTCCCCAGACCATAATGCTCCCGCCTCCAGCTTGGACCGTTCCGGCAATGGTTGCAGGGTGGTTCCTTTCAGAGGTTTCACGCCTTATACGCCAACGTCCATCTGTCCGATGGAGCATAAAACGCGATTCATCCGAAAACGCAACCTGTCGCCACTCAGTGGACGTCCAGCTGCTGTACTGGCGTGCAAATTCTAGCCTTCGCCGTCGATGAACAGCAGTCAGCATAGGTGCACGAACCAGGCGTCTGCTTCGGAGGCCCAGACGCAGCAATGTTCGCTGAATAGTACTTTGGGAGACACTTTTGGTAGCCCCTTGGTTCATTTTGGTGGTCAGTTGCTCAACGGTAGCCCGTCTATCTGCCCGAACGCATCTCCGCAACCGTCGTTCGCCTCTGTCATCTATGGCCCGTGGTGCACCACATTTGCCACGTCGCTGATTTTGGACAGTCCCATTTTGCCATGCACGGTACACTTTTACCACGGCGGCACGCGAACAGTTCACAAACTCAGCCGTTTCGGAAATGCTTCCGCCCTTGGCCCGAAAGCCAATGATCATGCCCTTTTGGAAGTCAGATAAATCGCTTCGTTTCTGCATTACGCCAACGATTGAAATGTTTTCCGAAGCCCTCACACACCCTTTATATACGCTCAACTGCACTGTGCTGCCACCTGCCTTCTGTGATTGGTTATTTAATTCTGACATGGAAAGTACGTGGTGGTCACATTAATGTGACTGGACTGTGTATTATTGAAATGTTGTGGTTCTTAAAATTTAAAACTTGATGTTTCAGTCATTGTGTACTATGTATTACTGAAATGATTTAAAAAAATTGGCTACCCCCTGCATTTTTTCTATTTAGAGTAATAATTTATGCCGCCTAAATCTTTTTTTTAACCATGATAATAAAAAATTGCCTTTCAAGAAAGATGTGGAAATATTAAAAAAAAAAAAAAATTTACTGTTTCTGTTTAGTGTTTTAAGATTCTAATTATTAGGAAAACTAACAGATCTGCATTTAACATCAGTATTCATTTAGCCTAACATTTCTTTCTTAAAAAATCTGGCAGATTTGAATCTATGATTATTTTATATCATTGTATTTTGTAAATAGTTTTTATAAAAAGAAACTGACCTTTCTTGAAAAATTTCCCTAC
>KK117068.1:96997-108847 GCA_000611955.2 Stegodyphus mimosarum | reverse complement strand
CCTACATTATTTGCATGTTCAAATCTGTATTTAATTATTTAAATATGTACTTTTGAAAGTGAAAAATACTGAACAAGTTTCTATTTACTCATGTGTATTTAATTTTGGAAAGTTAAATACATGCATACGTGTGTAAAACTGCATGAATTTCAAATTTTGTGTAAATTTATTGACATTTTAAAATTTATTGAAAAGTTTATTTTAGGTCTTATAATTATTAGTGTCTTTTAAAACGTTTTATTATTTTAATGTAAAAAGGTCTGCATTAACCCTAAATATATTTTTCATAAAATAGTTGATTCTTTAGTTCTTGATACACATTTAAATTACTGCTAAAATAAAATGAGTAGTACTACATTTTTCACATATTTTTTAAGTGTTTTAATTTGTATCTAGAATGTATTAAAGAATGCTTTTGATACTTTTCTGCCAATTTAAAAATAACAGATTTAGAGATAATAGTGTAATAAAATGATTTGATAAATAACTAAAACCAGCATGCAGATAAGAAATAAAACACTTTTTTGAACTGCTGCATTTTTGCTTGAGCAGATTTAAAAACAGTTCTTATTTTTAAGAAATAAAACTGTTTTCAACTAATCAAAGGCATTAATAAATACATGTTTCATTTTTTTATTCAGCAGTTGTGCACTGTTATTGCATGCTCTTTTGCAAATAAAATGCAATGTCTGTCGAGCATATTGCTGAAGCTGTCAGATCTGTTTGTGCTCGGTGTAAGATATTTAGCCTTGGCTGCTGATTATGTATCATTTTAGGAAATAGAAATTTTTAGGTAGATCATAATTTTGCAGTAAGGTATCGAGAAGTACCAAGTGACTTTACAAATGCACTGCTGGAAATTTTATATTACTGTAAGTTTTACAGGATCTTGATTTAGCGCAAACAAAGGATTCTTTAGGCATTATTCTTGATTTCTGAACTCATCTGTCTCTTTTTTAACTTCTAAATCACTTGCACAACACCAAAAACATCATTTTTTTTAAATTCATTTATTTATTTTTTAATTTTTCTTCATAAAATTGATTTTTGGGCTACATTTAAACTAAATTTTGAGTGCTTTGCAATTTTCCTTGGAAAATTGGTTCTAATATTTAAATTATATATTTGTCTCTGAATATTTAGCATTTAGATCGTTGTCAATGTTATAATATTGACACAGTCCCCAATATTTTTAGTTATGCTGTTTGAGACAGCACTTCTGTTCCCTGAGTTTTGTAGGATTTCTTTAAATCATAAAAGGATTGTCTGTCCACTTGGGTGAATTATTTTTTTTTGATGACAGACTCGATTTTTGAAGCTGGTGCGCCATCAGGATGGTAAATGGAAAGCTTTACCCACTGAAACTGATGATTTAGCTCAAGTAGTACTTAAAGAAAGAAAATATGTAAGTATTGTAGAAAGTGAATGCTGAAAAAAAAATACTAATTTTCTGGAAAGAAAAAATACAGTATATGTATACATACACATATATGAACTACTGATTCTGTCTTAGGCCACCTAAATTAAAAACTTGTGTATTTTTTGTTAAGTTTTTTCCCCCTTTAATTTATGCACTTAGACTGCATATACAAAATAATTGCTTCATGGAAATTTTCTGTTTATGAAGGTGATTTAATGGTTTGATGTTTTTGGTGTGGTCTCCTATCTTCCTGTTGGCAGAAAGCATGTTTGTTTTACTATTACTTGTTATCTGATAATGCTTTTCTACACTAGCACTGCATTTAGCACTGATTTTAAAAATTGCATGTTGCCTTTTAGCTGTCTTTTTTTAATAAATGTATATATAAACATATGTGGCATCATCCAAATGTGTCGGGTGTTAATTTATGTATTTTTTACCTATCATTACTTCTTTGTAAATGCTATTGCCATTTTTTTAATCTAATGATTAGGCACACTACAGATTGAATGAGATTGTATTTTAGACAGTAAATATCTTTGAATTGTTCTACTTTGTTTACAGAAATTCACATAAAAAGTGTAAAGAAAATCAATTTTAGTACATCATTAAAAATGATTTTTTGGGGGGAAAATAGTAATCTTGTGCTTGTATACTTTACTCTATAAGGAGAATGTTGTGGTAAATTATTTCATAACCTGTGCTTTAAATACCGTTTTCAAATACTGTCCATCATTTGAATTTATTTCTTATTTTTGTGAAACATATTTTTAGTCTAAAAGGAACCATAGACTATTAGTCTCGAAACATCAGTTAGTGTTGAATCATTATAAACGGTGTATCACATTTCAGATTGTTGCTACCAGTCTGCATTAATTAATGTATACATGTTTCTTGAATTGTAAAAAACAACAGTACCTAAAGCCATCAAATTTTGAATAACGTAATCCTCCAACCTAGCATGGACACTTGGAAGCCCAAACTTTAAATTTGTTTTATCTGTTTCAAATTTTGTAAAACTTTAATGATTAACAGACTCAACAATTTCAATAAAATGATATCATCTAATTTCAGTTAACAAATTCAACGATTTTCAAATGAAGCAGTGGCAACACTACAGAAAAGAAAATTTTTTATCTCCAGCAAATACTAAAGACATGCTGTTTTTAAATATTTTGTGAATTGAATTTTATATGGTGTTAGCACCAAGAATGATATTTAATAAATAAAGTAAACATACAAATGTTAATAATAAAAGGACAAAAAATTTTTTTGTAAATCCATCTTAGTAAGAAAACTGAGCAGTTGGCAGACATGGCATCATTCAGATGTGTTTTTCAAAAAATAGTCTCCAAGTATAAAGGTTGCATACAGAAATTTCTATTGCATTATATCTTTTTTCTGATATTTTTGGTAATGTATTAATTTCCTTTCTTATACCTTTTATACCAATTTTACCACTTGAAAATATGGATGGAAAGTATATGACTTGGTAAATGCTGTTTCTGTGGAGAAAAGTAAAAACACAAGTTATTGATGAATAAATAAACATATTAATGCATTCTGTATTTTCAAGGTTAGTTGTTAATTTGAATAATAATCTTTTTACTTTCACTGTGTGCATTCCTCTCTGTGCATGTGTTTTAGATTTCATATTCATGTTTTTCATTCCATCTTTCATCATTAGATTTCTGAAGATCTTGTTTAATTTTTAACATTGTTAAGGAAAATATTTCTTGGTAATAAATTGATTGAGTTAATGAAACTTTGTAAATTAATATTCCATTTCTCTACCTATAGTAATTTTCATCATTTTTCCTATTAAATTTCATTTGATCAGAGTTATCTTAATCTATTGTAGGCATTTGTAGAACTTTCTTTATAGAGATTTAATAATATATAATCAGTTAAATTATAAATTGGAAATTTCAAAATTATATGCTGGAAAAATTGAGAGAGATGCATGAGAAGAAATAGCAAGCGGATGTGGTAAATTCTTAGTCTGTTAAAGAAGCCCCCCCCCCAAAAAAAAAGAAAAGGTGGAGTTTTTTTTTAAAGACTTAAAAGCTTAATATTTCATTAAACATTTTCATTATTGAGATCTGTTTTATTTTTGCCATTTTTATCTCTTTCGAGACATTTTGGTATTTTATAAGATTTGAGATATAAAACAAGTGGTTTTTTTTTTTTTTTTTTTAGTTGGCTTAGAAATTTCCCCTTCCTTGAATGTTACGCATTATAAATGAGATTTTTTATAATTACTTGATAGTTAGATAAAGGTTGCTTTATTTTTATTTCTTATATTTAGCATTGGAACACAGTGAAAGTTGTGCAGTCTGGAAAGCTGGGGAAAACTAATCAGCAAAACTGCAGTGGAATTCTCATTCATTTGTCAGTTTAAAAATATGCTCAGTGCATTCCTTACTCATTAAATTTAAAATATGTGCTTCATAAAGATTCTAAAAAGGCTCTTTATGAAGCTTTTATATCCGATTTCTTGGCAACTATTTCAGCTAGCTTTTGTTGGACCTGTTGAATGGTCTCAATTCTCTAAATTTGTATTTTATGAATTGTATTGGTTTTCTTTGGTGGATTTCTGCTTTTATTTTCTATGCATGCTGACCTAGTTGCTGGGCATTAACATGCAAATCACTTAGAATGATCAAAATTGTATCTCGTGTGGCCATACTTTTGTTCTATATAGCTGTATTTTTATTTCATGTTGCCTTGATAATTGATATTTTTCCATTAACAAAAGGTGGTTCTTGGTATGAAAACATAAATGCTGGTGTGAAAGTGTAACTAGATGTGATGGCAATGTTAATAACATGTATTTTTTTAAATGACTTATTAAATCTGGAATAAATACAAAAAAGTAAAGACAACTGTAAAAGTACAAAATAAATTTTATGAGATAAATTTCAGGTTATACAGGAGCCATAAACAATACCAAAACACATGTGACATTTTGTGCATTTCCTGCCACTTAATGTTATAGTTAGACAGTGCTGTAGTGATGTTTGTTCCTTCATCTTGTATCATAATTATATTATTATCATTATATTTGTGGTTAAACTCCAAGTGTTCGTATCTGGCAGCTGATAGCTCATCAGTTTAGGCAACTGAAAATCTAGGAGAGAGAATTCCTGGAATGATTTAATTCTTCCCACCTATTCGCAATAATGTCGTTGGGCAGCTGTTCATTATATGATATAAATAGGCTTACACATTTAAACTTCTGTCTGTTAACAGGAAAAGACTCAATTTTAATTTTATGAATCAAAAAGGGAGGAGGTCAGTGAGTGCATTCATGTTGAAGCTTGATTTGGTCATACCAAGTGTAATTTCTCCTGAGATGAGTAGATTGTTACATGTCAAGACTCTAGCAGCTTTCTATTGATGAGATTCATGAATGTTTTTATGTGTGCAATGAACTTTTGTGATCTCTTGTTTACATAATTGTCTTGGAATGCCTTCCATATGAAATTTTTCTGTTAAAGAACGCGTAGAGTGAAATCCAAGAGTAATCCTAACCTGTGTGAATGATGACTATGATTGGTAGCCAGCTTCAATAAAGTATCACACTGATATAAGCAGATAAGTGCCTCTTTTGTTAACTGGTTTCCCCATATTGTAAACTATGAATTGATTACTTTTTGAATAAATTGTAATTTTTGTATCTTGCATAAATATGAATTTGTATGTTTATTTGGGAATACATGAAGTAGCAAATAAATAGGAAATAAAGAAATTAAGATGGTATTTGGACATAAAGGATGCTAAAAAACACTTGAAGGACTAGACTTTTTAAATTGGTGCAAACAGTTGCAGATGGCATGATGTAGGTACCATCCACAACCAGCAGCATACCTTGATAATATATTGCTTTTTAATGGGTTTGTGCATTGGTTGACAAACAGTTTCTAGGTGAGTGAAGTTATGTAAAATTTGCTTGTTGGATTAAGGGAAAAGCAAAAATGGAGGAACAACGCAGCTGTGTAAAAATTTTTAAAACTCAGGTAAACTTTCACTGAAATGTTCTAGATTCTTAACGAATTATATGAAGATGATGGCATGAGCTGAACACAGCCCTATACTTGCTTTGAATGTTTTAAGAAAGACGATCAGTTGCCAATGGTCCAAGGACTGGGTGACCTTCCACATCAACAGATGATCAGCGTGTTTAGGATGCTCTATGAATTTGTACCAGGTGGTTATACAGTAAACAAGGAAGTCTACCAGAGAGTTCCAACAAGATTGAGAGATGCTGTGTGAAGGAACAGATAAATTGTGGGGGGAATCGATTGTGGATGTTGTATCATGCCAGTTCTCCGGCTCTCACATCGCTTCTTATTGCCAGTTATCTGACAAAACATCAAAATCTCATTTTATTTCAGCCATCCAATTATCCCAGACTTGGTTCTGACAATCTTTGGTTTTTTGGGGGGGGGGATTTAAAAACCACTTCGAAAGGATGTCATTTCCAATCTACAGGGGAAATTCAAGAAAATGCAATGTAAATACTGCACTTATTGGGAGGGAATTTGATTTCTAGCAGGCATGGAAGAAATGATGGCAGTTGTATATTTCCATAACAGGGAAGTAGTTTGAAGGGGAGTTTCTAAAAGAAGTACCATAATTTCGAGTAGATTAGTTTCCCTGGCGTATATGCCGCATACATGATAATTGACTCAAAAAATGAAAGTTCGTCAACATAAATATAATCAGTAATATAATTAATAAGGAACAAACATCATGCTGAAAATGAACTCTGATAATTTCTAGTAGATATTATTTTTGTAGGTTTGGTAAACTTTATTTATCGCAGTAAAGTACTGTATTATGAAAAAGAATGCGTAAATTAGGTAATCAAACATAATTTTATAATTAAACTGGCTAAGCAATGTTAGAATTAAATAAATTTAACAAATAACCGTCATGGTGAGTTTCATCATTCTGTTCTAAATCACTTTCAAAATGTCGTTCTCTTCCCTTTCATTTTCTTATTTCCGATTTAATGAAAGCTGGTATAATCGTATCAGCTCCGACTGATTTCCCTGGTTTGTTTACCTATAAGGCAGGCTCCTTATATAAAGATTTTCTCATTCATCTCGAATTTGTGAAGAAATGGCGTCCATTTTGCATCCATTCCTCCCACTGCTTTCGCAGTTCATGCTTGAAAATTCTATTGATGGTAAAATCCAACAGTTGTAAAATTTTTTAAGTCCACCTGGTACCACTGAGACGTTGGTGCTAAGTCCCCCCCCACTTCAGATTGTACTATGTCTGTTAAATGAGACAGCTTAAAAATCCAGAATGTTGAGTCCTGAGGGTTGAAAAAAAAGCATTTTCCTTTTTCGATAAATTTCTCTCGGCCAAAACATCATTCACGCATCCATCCTTTTTTGTTTTTGCAAATAATAACTCCTTTAGAGACATTTTATTTCAGAATTGTTTTTCTTTTTAAAATTATCAAAGGAGTTAACTTCTCTTCTTTGATGGCTTTTTTTTTATATTTGAATGTAAATTCTTCTTGTTGACACTGATAATCCACCTTCTCTATTGTCCATTTCTCCAAATTGTCTTCCAAAACAGGCCAAACTATGACGCCAGTTCGATGAGATCTTTCATTCTTCGGCATTTTCTCTAATTCTTGCTCGGACTTTCGCTGGATTCGTTGCTGGCCAACTTCAAATTCTGCAGCCTTAGCATAATTTCTAGTGCTATCTTCACTGTGGAAAGCTTAACCCTTTCAGTCCCAATGGGTTATATAAGTTCCAGTAGATGTTTAAAGAAGCACAGAGGGAATTACACACATCAGTTTACTACATAGTTGATGTCCCACTGGTAGTAGAACAATAACTATGGCCTCAGGCCCCTGGAATCCTCCCTGTTTTAAAATAAAATGTTTGAAAGTATTTTTCAGTTCTTTGTGATAATTACGAAGAGTACATAAAAAATTCAAGTCAGTTGAAACAAATTGGGACCAAAATTGCTAAAAGCAGCCGTATCGTTTTTTCTTCAAGTAGGAGCCATAATAACAATTTTAAAGCTCGAACGATGAGGTAAGCAATAAGCAAGGTACAAAGTAGTAAGAATGAATGCAACAATAACAGCAAGTAAACATTGCCGTTGCCATTGGGGGAAAAAATGGTCATCGGGGAAAACACAGGCAAAACCACGGAGTTCAGCAGAAAGTGCACGTTTTAATGTGTCTTTACACAAAGCACCACCTACCGTAGTTACGCAAGTTTGAACTTAGTTGCTTTGCCTTAGCACGATCTAAGTGCACTTTTCGAACTAAAATGTTGTAGTCAATTCTACATTAACCATTTTGCTTTTGCCTAACTTACTGTCTAATCTAGTGTAGTTTCAAAGATGGAGGGAAAATAAAATTCCTTCAGTTCAGCTGCAGACCTAAAAAATTTTCAAGTTTTAATCAGTTCATGGGAAATAAAAGTTATGAAGGATGAATCTGTGTTTGTTCTAATTAGGTAAAACAATAAATAGTTACTTTCTAGCAAATAAAAAAATCTTGGACTATTTTATAATCGAATACTGCTTAAGTTAAAATGGTTAACCAATGTACCTGTATTATGTCCAGTGTTTAGCCTTAGTTTTCAGTTCTCAATTATATCTTAAATAATTTTAATCTCTAGTCATTTTTTATTGCTTTCACTTTCAAAAACATTTCTTATAAACATTGATCAGTATATTATAAGTGTATTCATGCCACACACATTTTTTCATCGCCATATCTGCTGTTGTGATCCATATTAGCCAATATGTTGATGCCACTCCTAATGCTGGAAATAATTAAATTAGGCAACTTATGCCTTAAAGCTCGTTCTTCTCAAAACAGTTCACATAATTATAAAATTTGATTATTATAATAAGACTTATAACATTCTATTAAATTTATTATTGGAATCTTAAAATTTTAGATATACAAAAATAACATCTTACCTATTTTCTAAAGTAAAGACTTTAAAACTTAGTATTCCATTTTAAATTCCTTTAAAAATCGGTGCCATCCACAGCTTCAAAACAAAATAATTAAACATTCTGATATTTTCCAATGTTTTCAAAAATGGACTTAGTATTTTTTTACAAGTCTAAACAATAATAATTTTACAGGAAACTATTTAGAGCAAATCTATATATTCATCATCTAGATATTTTCACCAATGTACATACCAAATATAAATAATATGACAAACATAACAGTCTGTAAACATAAACACTGATCAGCTGACTATATACACTTTTCTCTTTGTCTTTTCCAAGGATAATAAAAGGCAGTCTGTTTTCACCTTTTTTACATTGTACATAATTGTTGCTTTCTTGTTATTGGTTAGTATACTGATTCTGAATTAGGAGAAAATTGAAGACTTAATACTTTTGGGTAGTAACTACTGTATTGTGGTATGATCAGCGTAAACACAGCAGATGTTAAATTTAAGTTGGTAAGTTTATAAATTACTCGGTGTCATGAAGTTTTATGCAGTAACAAGTTTCAGTATTGATGCCCCCTGCACAGATCCCAGAGTTCATTGAACAAAGGTAGAAAAATAGGAATATATGTAAAAATTCGATCTGTAGGATAAATGGTGAATAAAGTATTTTAATTAGAAGTGTTTTATGATAAGCAGATTAATTGCATCTAATATATATTTACTCCCTCTGGTGTGTCTGTATATGGATATGTGAGCAAGTTTGCAGTGTAGCAGATTTGCTGGTGTTAGAAAGTCGTGGCATATATTCAATTTCATACGCTGTTTGAATATTAGTTGAAGCAGTTGATATAGCTAAAAAAACCATTGATATATTTGTGGGAGTTAATGTAATATTAAATGATTAAAAAATTTAGATTGGAATGTGGATGATTTTCTTTAGTTGTGTTTATTGGTATATATATATTTTATATATGTGCAGCAACAATAACATCAAACAGATGAACAGAGAGATGTGCTCATATTATTTTCATTACCTTCGGGGGAGGGGTAAAGTTCATCTCACCTGGTATTTTAAAATAACTAACAAAGCAGTGAAATATAGTTCTTGAAAATGGTCTTTCTTAAATACATTTTAAGACAAAAATTTTTCTCATGCTGATTTTTATGTAGTTATACTAAAATGTTGCTTTCTGCATGTCATTGCATTCTTCAGGAAGGTAGATCAGGGAGAAAGTCTTCAAACCTGGAATTGTCAGGATTTCAGATTCTGGAAATTTCCAGATTTTATATCATTGGTTTAAATCTAGTAAGGTGATGCAAGCATGACAACATTCGGGCATCATTTATTGTTTAGATGGAAGAATTCTAATGGATCCAAATGGGATGTTTTATGTATTTTTCTTTAAACCTTAATGGTATTCTGTTACTTCCTTTAGCAAATGCTATATCTTAATTTTATGGAATTTTACTGTGGAGTTAATTTTATTACAAAGATTCTATGTAAATGAAACACCTTGGCTCTTGGTCTGAGCAGTATAAAATGGATGATAAAATTTTCAGAATTTAGGTGAGATACTAGGTAGCAGAATTTAGAACCCACGTAGATTAAGCCTGACTTCCATAATTATTCAAGTTCTGAATATGTGATCCTGGGTAGCATCAAATTAAATCACAATTCAGCACATTACTATTGGCTGCCTGTGATTCCCTAAACAGCAGGTATTTGAAAGGAAAACATTAGGAATCTCAGATGGGAGAAAAATGTTTAGACCATACCTGCTTTTTGTTAGTTTTTATCTCCATTTCTAGGTTTTATATGAGCAGAGAAAATTTCCATTATTTTTTTGGGCTGGTGATCTTGATGTCCAGATTTCCAACTTTATTGCTTAATGGACTCTTTTTTTTTGTGGGGGGGGGTGCTAGTTATATCCAGATTTCCAGCATTGTGCTACAGTAATGGTTACATTTGAGTCAGGGTATTAATTGAAGACAGCAGAATTGTTGGCAGTTGTTGAGGATTTCATATATTGTTAGAGGTTGCTATGGAACTTGGTAGCAACTTAAAAGTACTGCCAGCTTTTGTTGTGCTACTGCCTAGTTAGGATGAGTGTGTGAATAGGCTAACTGAAATATGATTGTCTTCAAAGTGGTTATGTTTTTGATGTTTTCTGAGTAGTCTTTTAGTACTGTATTTTAATCCAAATCTGTTGGCATGAGTATGTGTAAATACTGCATTGTGCCTGTAGTAAACAAATCTGCTGTGTAACAGTTTATAATCGCATCTAGTTCTGTCATGACTACACAGAGAAAACACACTTTCTCTTTTATGACTGCTACTGCATTTAAAGCAAAGCAAAATAGATCAGCCTGCATTAATTCGAAAAAGGTATATATTTTGAGGTGGTTCCATGTAGTGTTCGTAAAATGAAAATATAAAACGGGTTTATTATATGTGTATATAATGGCATATGTGTATCATAGCTGCTAACTCTCCAGTTTTTTTTTTATATTTTGTTGATCTTAATATACTTAAGGCATTTGTAGATTTTTATATGAAGATTCAAGCAATAATTAATCAGCTAAGATTTTATTTAACCAGTAAATGACACAGTACTATGTTTATCCTCAATACTGTGTATATTAAGTATTAATTTTATTTTCACATTGTTTAAAAGTACTTTGATAAATAAAGCTTTATTATTTGGGATTTTCTTCATATAAAAATGTAAGATAATTTAAAAAAAAAAGGAAGTTAGAATAAAAGCATGAACTTTAAAATATTTAATTGCTAAAGAATTTTACATCAAAATCGTATTACAAAAAATTCAATATCAGTCATGCAAATTATAAAGTCAATTTGAAATTGTCACTGCTGAGCATGAAATCCCTTCCTTGTTTTTAGGATTTTAGCAGCTGTTGTAAACTACTGACAGAGATGTTACATTTGTATTATAGTATATGTTTTTAATTTAAAACTTCTACAAATAGTGGCTATATCAGATACCTCTCCCGGTACCTTCTAAATGTATTACTTGAAACTTGTCAGATTAGCTTGTGTGTTTCTCTTGTTAGAGTAACCATGGAAGACAGGTTTTTTTTTATATGTGATTGTGTTATCATTCAGATAATCTAATGAGTAATCTAGGAAATAAATAAATTCCTTCAGAAGTATTCCAACACTCATTCCTTCATTTTTATAAATTATTTTCTTTAAATTGCTAGGTTAAAATCTTAATATTTTAGGGGTTTTAAAGTTATGTAAAGTATTAATCAAAATTTCATTTTTATAAATTATTTTCTGCTAGGTTTGTTAAAATCTTCTTTTTTTAATATTTTAGTGGTCGCTCTTTTGGAATTCCAAAGGAACCGTCACCTCTTTATTTAATAAAATTTCAGTATTTGACCCGCTTTAAAAAAAAGAAAAAATTTTTGTCACTCTCTGCTGTTTTATTAGCCCCCCCCCCCCCCATGTTC
>KK117068.1:61362-90443 GCA_000611955.2 Stegodyphus mimosarum | reverse complement strand
CAATCATTCATTAGGGAAGTTGGGGCTTAAATTGTATCAAAGCTTGACTTCAATTCTCAATTTTTGTCTGAAATCAGTTCCAGCTAGAGTACACTTGGAGTTGTTGTATCATTAAACAACAGTATTATTAGAAAATTCTGTTATCTGTGCAACATATTGTTTAGCAGTTACTAAAACTCATTTTCTGTGGGAGGGCCAAAGCACTGTGGAAGATTTTTACAACTGGGTAAGAAAACCCTATTGTAATGTGATTTCATTAGAAAAAGAAATCTGATGTCCATTGTAATAAATTTAAAAAAAAAAAAAACTTAACCAAAGCAAAGATGCTCTTCCCCCAAACTGAATAAAATAAATACCCTTATCCTCAATACCTAATTACTATACATCAAATTATTTCTATTTATTTTGTTATTCATTTGAGTTTTGTGCTCTTTTAATTCTTACTTTAGCATAAATATGTTATTTATTTTTTTCTATTTTGATTAATTAATTTTTCCACTCCTGTGATTGGGTTTTGACACTTCTGGTTTACAAAATTAAGCTCTGTGGGGAGGGTTTGTACTGTGTTTAAAACTTACAGCTGAGAATGAGCAAATTGTTTACCCATTAATTTACGATAACTTTTCCAAAAATATTGTAACCTCTGGTTTGAACCAGCTTCATGTGTTCCTTCCTGCATTCCCATTTTATTTATGGTTTTTGTAGATTTGTAACAATGCATATTCTAAGGTATGTTTAGTTATATGGAAATTTTTTAAATAGTTCTGTGTAATAATGGGAGATTATCTGAATTTCCATAAACATAGATAGAAATAAAAAAATTGTAAATCATAAGAGGTTAAAAGTCAGTTTTGCAATTTCTCTGAAGTAACAGAGGGCAGGGATGGATTTTTATCAATGCTGCACTACCTGTACCAATTTTAAACATAATGTAAAAATCACATTGCCAGTCTACATATGCAGCTAGCTGTCTTTGATTAGTGTGTTAGTTAAATGGAAACTGTTTGTGCATTGACAGATTTAGATTTAAATTTCAAGCAAAGGATGGATGTTTATGACTGAAGAGGGTGGAAATACTCAAGTCTCTAAAACCTTTGAGAAGTTACAGATAATCTCCCATTATTACACAGAACTATTTAAAATATTTCCATATAACTAAACGTACCTTAGAATATGCATTGTTACAAATCTACGAAAACCATAAATAAAATAGGAATGCAGGAAGGAATAGGATAAGATTTTTGATTTCCAAGGTACTCTTGATCAGAATTACATTGTAAATTGGCAAAGCCCTCCCCCGCATTTGTTTAAATAATTCATTTGTAATGCACGTGCGAAAAAAACTGGCATATGATCAAAATTTCAGTTCTTAATGCTGTTCAAAATTAAATTCCTTTTAGAATGTGAGTGTGGAATTAGAATTTAATATTGTAAACATTTTGAATTCAAATATTTGGAATGTTTTCAACCCCCCTTTTTTTTGTTGCTGGTGTGATTAATTTAATAAAAGGAAATTATGTATGTAGCAAAATAAAAACATGCGTGATAGATTTAAAATCGGTGAATGATGTAATCGGTGAAATAATACAGATTTTAAGATTGGTCTGTTTATTTTAAAATGTTAGTTTTTTTTTTTACAATTCCATTTTATGCCCTGAAGAAGAGATATCGTAATTAATGATTTATGTTTTAAAGCCAAATGTAGTTTCTCTGTAAAAATTTTTATGCATGCTGAGCATAAAAAATATTACTAAATACTATATTTTTGCATATAGCTGCTAAAATTTTTAGTCCAAAGGGGCTTTGTCCCTGAAGGACTAATGTTTTCGTATCTGCATTTTGCGTCAAAAATATTAAATATCGGTTCACTTTTCAAACTGTTGCCACCAAGTATTGCAGCCATGTATTTTAAGAAATTAAATAATGAGGAATGTGCATATTCGCGCATTGTGATAAAAGGACACGCCATCGAATTTTGAATTGCGCAATTCTACTGTGAATATGGGCATCTGGAAGCCCAAATTTGAATTTTTGAATTTGTTTTATTATCGATTTCATATTTTGTAAAACTTTTAACTTTAACGAATTTTTGATTAACAAAGTCAAGGATTTCAAGGCAAGCAATGGCAGTGTTGTACAGGAAAAACATTATTTCCAGCATGTGAGACTGTGTATATGAAATTCTAAATGTATTCTCAGTTTAAAATAATTTTGCGATATTGCGCTTAACTGAAGTTTATGGTTTAGGTGCAAAGAACATGATATTTAATAAATAAAGGCGATACACAAAACGTTAAAAAACTCCCCTTTGGGCGTAATGTAAAATCTGAAAGCTTTCAGTTTTTTTAAAGTATTTATTTATCTGTTACATAAAGTCCTAATTCATATTTACAGGCTCCAATAGATCCTGCTCAGCTCCTTAAAGCTCTTGATTCTCTACTTTCTGTGGATGGGGGAATAAGAAGCGTCGAAGATGTGCCAAGATTAGCTAGGTAATAATCAAGTTCAGAAATTTTTTACAAATGTTGTTTGTTTCATTTCTTCATGTATTATTTTTCTTGCAGTTGCAACTTGTCATCATCTCCCTGTATCTGGATGCCTGTGATTCTGTAAATCCTGCATCAGTTACTTTTATTCATTATTATTTTCAGCGCATTTCTTAAAAATGCAGTATATTACGGATGCAGCTCCTTTGGAAATAATTTACTCTTAAAATGAAACAAGTTACGACTTTTTATCCGTAATATGTAGATGCATATTACAACGATACATATTAAGACTCGTATTTCAAATTTTTATTGGGTTGTTTATTGGGAAAATAAATTTTAAGTTTTAAATTTACATAAAGTATTATGTAAATTTAATGTAATTATATTTGATAGATTGAATTATTTTTAAATCCTGACTTATTACAATTGAAATTTTATTTTTCTTGTTGGTGAAATAGGGTAACTAATTAATTTAAAGTCAATTTTATATTTTGACCCTCATGTCAATACCGGAGAATATTTTTATTTTTGAAAGTAAGTATTGATTTTCAATATATTGTGAGTAATGTTGTTTATGAAAATTTTTTTTGCTGGTTTTATATTGTTTTGTATTTTACCCTTGAAAAATAAAGAAATAAATTTTTTAACTCTGTGTCATTCTTTTTATAAACCTGCAGTCATCATACAAAACAGAGTACTTGTGAAAACACACACCAATTTGACAGTTCACTGATAACAAATTAATAGTTTCTATTTAAAGGAAGTAACTGGTCAGTTATTCATTACTCTTAACATGAACTATATCTTCAGAAATATAAATTTTGCAGTATTATTTAAATTTTACACCCATGTATTAGAAGGAACAAAGTAAACGATTATATACGGATGTTTGAGGGAGATAACTACAGGTTTTCTTTTCATGTTGGTTTTATATGTACTTTCAATTACATAATATCCCAAGTTAGAAAGCAAATTTAACAATGAATGCCATTTTACCCGAAACTTGGACAATTTCTGTTTTGTAAGATATCGAGAATTGACCCAGTTTTCAATTTATTCATTTGAACTTAAAATATCTTGAGTTTTTCTGCTAAAAATATAGGTCACTAACTGTTAAAGCATAAGTATTTAATCATACAGAAATCTTAATAGAGCCGTGTAAAAAGCTAGATTATATTTTTCCAGAAAACTTAACCTGTTCACTCCCATTTGCAGCCTAACATGCAAAAATAATTCCTGCAAACTTTTTATCCAAGTATTTGTTATTAACAGAAAATCCTAATACTTAAAAAACATTAAGAATAAGTGCAATATTAGTAGCAATGATTATATTTTGATATTTATTTCTGTAAAATAAAATTTAAAAAAATTTTAAAATTTAAATAGCAGTTCTTGGCATACTCTAATATTTAGCTTTGTGCATTTTATTTTCATAGAATAAAACAATATTCACAACACACTTTAGAGATATTATTCAGCATTCTGCCATAATTTATGTGCATTTAATAAACATTCCTTTGTGCATTTAATAAACATTCTTTTTGAGCATATCAGATATAATTTGGTGGTCCATTCGTGACACTTCGTTTCCCTATCATATATAATACACTAGGTGCAAAGATGTTAAACCTGTAATGCTGAAAGATAAAAGATAGCTTATTTTGGGAAACTTGGTAATAGGAAGCACTAGTCTAGACCCAATAGCTTATTTTGGGAAACTTGGTAATAGGAAGCACTTGTCTAGACCCAAAAATATGGCCTGTAATCATGTTTTTCAAACATCTAGTATATGTACATGCAGGCAACAAAATTCTAAACTTTCTGCAATTTTTTTGACAAATAAGTAAATTGTTCATTTACGAATATGGATGCACATGCACTTCGCCCACATGTACACACACACACACACACACACATATATATATAATTGCGATGGATTCGTTTGTAAAGAGTTGTAAGTGAAAACAACTTGTTTAGGGTTAAATATAAAAACTTTGCTTTTGTCTTAGGTATAGGTAACATGGAAATATTTTTATTACATACATAGTTTTGTTATTCATTTCCACATACTCATCTAACTATCGATTCAATTTAAAAGGGCCATAGATAGTAATACAGTTTAGAAAATTGAATTTAGGAAATGTAGAAAATTTGTCTACAATTAATTTTAAACTACGTTTTTAATACTAAATATTTGTGTGCTCGAAAAAATGTGAAATTTTTAGATATTGACATTAATACATAAGCATGGACATGTTATATAACAGTTGTGTGTACATATTTAGATCACAGTTGGATAGTTAAAAAATGCTCCTAACTAATGAAGAAATACTAATTCTCCCCCCCCCTTCCCTGCAACTTGGGAATTCTACTACTACTTTTCTTTGCAGGCATTGGATGTTTTAAAGGGGTAGAAAGCCTAAAAATTGAAACCAACTACATAATTTCATAATCCTATGACAGCTTTTTTATTTTAATTTCCACAAATATTTTGATTTTGTAAGTATTAAAAATATAATTTCTGCTATCTGAAAAGTCGACTGTATTCCAAGCCAAAAAAAAATTTCTTGTAATTAAGAAATAAGCAGCTACGTAATAAAAATGTGTCCCCCCCTCGGGGGCCAAAAAAAAGATTTGAAATTCAGTCCTAAAAATGCTAATAGTAGTTGAAAGCAAGTTTTGTGTCCAAAACTTAATGGATAAAAGGATAAGAATATTAAAACAGTTATTAACATATTGAATAATTAACAGGAAATACCAAAGATCCTAGAAAGAGATCTTGAAGCCTTTTATCAAAACATCAAGGCTTACATCGATGGGAAACTAATTCTAAAAAATAGTAATTTGTAGTATTGGTTTGACAGTATCAAGAGGGCAGCAGTACCTTCACAAACAACAATAATGCATTATTCTAAGAATAGTTTTGGTAACTAAACCTAATTCATTGTTAAAAAAAAAAAGGTAGAACATATGACTAAAGGAAAGGAAATTTTTAAATATTACTGAAAATGTGAGTTATGCTCATGATATACATTAAAACAACGAGTTTTTGTTTGATAGTTGAATCCTGGATTTAAGAGAACCTGTAAAAATTGTTCCTAGACTCTTTTTCTAATTGTTACTTGTAGAGATTTTATAGATTTTGACATTAAAAAATTAATGCATGGGGCAGTTAGTTATCCCATTAGAAAAAGCGATAGAATTCAAATGTGTACTATTCAAAAGTAGACTTCAAGTTTCCAATCTTCAGATAATATAAAAAAGGGGGGGGGGTTGCACACTAGGGTTAACAAGAATTGACAATATAAAAGTTAATTGAGAAAAAAAGGGTATAATTTAATGAAAAGTTGATTAATGTAAGCGTTCTCTTATAAATGGAATACAAAAAAATGCATTACTGTTGGATTGTTTAAGCTTAGAGACATTTTATGAAAAATTATATTGTCTATTATTATTATTTTTTTTTTACTCTCCTTTCCGGTTTTGTGCTTCGTTTGTTGATTACATTTTATTTTTCTTGTACATTTCATTATGTCTTTCAAATTGCATTCTTACAGCAGATGTTTGTAAAAAGGTACAAGTAAACTTTTTTGCTACATTCTGATGATTTTACAGTAACGAGTGGAGAAAATCATACTTCAGGTATTTTTTGGAAATGCCTCATGACCACTGCTGAAGAAAATCTTTACTTTGTTTTTCTGAAATCATAGAGCAGAATAATGTGGTAGATCTCTTTTAATCAGTTTGCTTTGAAGAAATTTTTTGTTAAGAGAAAGTATGAGCTGATGTATTAGTTACAACATAATCTGTAATTTCTGTTGATTTTGCCTGCTCTTAGCTGAATGGTTAAAATTCATTAGACATTGGATCTAAAGCTATAAAGACGAGAAGGTGTGAAATTTAAATTTCTATTGAATGATGGATAAGGGAGTAACTGCATTTCTACTCACGATCATTGAGAAACTCTTTAATGTTCCCTCGATGTTCATATGTGTCCACTATGGTGCATAAATGGAGTGTGAGTTGATATTGATGACCATCAAAAGCTTAAGGAACATTGTTGGGTTGCCTAGGCTTGCAAAAAAAATTGTTAATTGTTGGAAGATTTTTAGAAAAGGTTTTGCACATAAAGCATCAATCAAATTTCGTGATGATGGAATCTAGAGCTTTTTTCCGAATGTCGGTAATAGTGGAGACACAGACCATTTGATATTTTGCTCATATTTAAAGGATTTGAAAATTCTATCTGTTATACCTGTGCCGTAGTAATTATTTATATTATGAATCATATCCATTTTAAGTGTTAAGAGCTAGAAAAAAAAATTTTTTTTTAATTTGTCACAGAAATTATACAATTGTGTAAACTTTATTTGTTGGTGTGAGTATGATTTTGCATAACTTTTAAAGTTGTCCACTGATATAAAAATTTACATTCTGGTTCTTCAGTAATACTTGAAAAATACTATTGTCATGCAGCCGACTGCATCTTTTAATCAGCCTATATTTTCGTGTTTTATTTTAAATTTCATTAAAGGTGAAAATTTTTCATGCGTTGCAAATAGAATGGTTTTAAGTAACCCGTTCAGGGTGAAAATATAAATGTAGGTCCCTGATTTATTGAAACTAATTTATTTTTTCAACTTATGTAATCAAATAATATGAGGAAGTATTTATCTGATTAATTAACAGTGTATTCAGAATATTTTGGGGATTATAATCTTGATTCGAATAGGGGAAATTCTGCATGCATTTCTGTATTTTTTGTAATAAAATTTGATATACTATTAAAATTATGCTTAATTGTTTTTGCATCTTGCAGATTATGCCTCAGACCAGTGAATTATGAGAGCTGAAATTCCTTGATTCATGTGCTTCATTGAATATTTTAGATTGTTTTCAGAATTCAAAGAAAGCAAACTCTCTGTACTGGCTGGTGAAATATTTTATTAAATCTAGTGATATTTATTTGTAAGTTAAATTCTAGATTAGATGTTTTTCGAGATTATTGCAGCATTTAATTAAAAACAGAATGCTACAGTAGGAAATCATTTAAAGCAGACACCTTTTTAGAAATTGAATACTTCAATCAGTACATGATCTCTTCTAAAAAATTTGAGATAATTATATTTCCTGATACATTTCTCTTTTTATGATTTACGTGAAAGGAATTGTAACTTTTTAATTAGAATTGTACAGAATTTATTCTGAAAGATAAACCATCCAGTTGGTGTGTCTGCTTTGCTTTAATTCTGAATATTAAAAAAAAAAAAAGGTCTGGAGAATTATTGAAACTATTAGTATTGAATGTAAAAGGCTCTTTTATAACTAATTTTCAATCTAAGTTGCATTAAGTTTCTAGCTGTAAGTTCTGCTTAGACTGCCTTTGTACAAAAAATGTTGTGCTCTGAAGACAAGATTTCCTGTGCATAGAAGACAAAGAAAAAAATGTGAAGTACTCTTATCAGAAAAGATGAAGCTAAATATATTAAACAGATGGACTTTCAAGATGGTTAATGTCATGTTATCCTAGAGAGTATCCATTTGTTGAAGTGAATTGCATGAAGCTGGAAGCAAGAAATATATCGCTTGTGTGTATCAGCTTTGGAACTTTTTGAAGTGGACTTTTTGGACTGTACCTGGAATTAATAATTTTTCTTCCAATACTTTTAAGTAAGGCTAATAAAAGGTGTAACCTTTTCTGAATGCCTTCTTAAAATTTTGGATACATAAAGGTTTGAAGATTTTTCTATTTTCTGCAAATTAAATTTCCACCAAATTTTAAATGTATTAATTGAAAATTAATTAAATCTCGTTTAAAAAAATTAATTTTATGCTGAGGAAAATATCAGAAGGTTGAGAAGCTAATTTCATCACATTTAATTTAGAAGTTTTTGTTAAAATTTATATCTTCACTGTTAAGAAAGTCATTATATTGGAGAATTTCGCTTTAAATGAGTTTTCAAAATTCCATTGTTTCTGTTTCACAGTTTAAAATTCTTCAGTTTTTTTGCATTAGATTCTGTCACACAGTTAAAAATTTCTCAGTTCTTTTTAAATATAAATTGGAATAGCAAAATAAGTAATGGCTCCATATGAAAGTAATTTATAAAATTAATAGATCAAGTATATTTAATGGTAAAACTACTTTTAAGCTTTATTTCATCATTTAGTAAATTGCAGCTACAGAAATATATGTTAAAACAATACATGAACTTTGTTTTTAACAAAACTTCTAAGATTTTTTAATACCTGACAAGTATTATTTTTGCATATTTTTAAAATACTTAAAATTTTATGTTTTAATTCTTAAAATATGCAGTAAAGGAAAATTAAAATTCTCTTTCTTTCTGAAGTGAAGATTATGTGGATTGGCTTCTACACATTGTAAAAATGTATTTCTTGTGCTACAGGAGCAGTATGAAAGTGAATTTTTTTAATTTGAATTTTTGTGTAATACATTTTTTCCAAATATTTCGTATAATAAATATTGATTTAATTTTTAAATAAAAAGTTTTTTTAAAAATTCAAGCATTTTAAAGTTTAATTTTTTAAAAATTACGAAATTATTTTTAAATTTAAATTTGGCATTGATGTAATCCATTGTTAGTTTAATGTGTTTGCAATAAAGTATTTCGAGCAATTTAAATATTACGTAGGTTGATTGGTAGATAAGGTCTCTTATGACGTGATGTCTTTAATATTAGTATAGAAAATCGCTTGTAGTTGCTTTTCGCTGGTGCAAATGGGTGTAGTGTAGTATTTCATTGTTTAGCCTCTTCAAGTGATTGCATTGCTCAGTCATAATACGAACGCAATGATGCACGCGCTGTACCGAATTAATTATAGCGTCCCCAAATTTGATCCCACCTTCCTGAGACAAAAATAATTATAAGTTGTACTTTATGCAAGTCATATAATTCCCTCAAAACACGATGTTTTTATGATTTTGAGCTCCCCAAACCTAGTGATAAATGAGAGAACTTGATGCTTATGTTATACACGATCATACACTCGCAAGTGATCGTGAGACTACTACTACCCACTTTAGCGACTCCTGATTTAAAGGATAGATTGGATAGGGATAAAATCTTCGAATATTGTCCCTTTACTAGAGCCTTTTCTGTGGAAGAAGTATTTTGGCAGTATATCGGTTACTTTGTGTTGTGTCGAATATTACTCTATGAAGTTAAAGCACATATAAAATAGTCAAAAATTTAGTTTTTTTACTGAAAACGTGGTTCGACTTACTGAGAGCTGAAGTAATGTTGAGGTGAATGTGGTTAGGTAAGGTTAATTGATTAAAGTAAAGCATTTCAAAGGTTATCTGCCTATGGGGAGCGTTGCTTTCCTGGATGATTTTTTTAAAGTAGATTGGTTCGTATGCACGTTACACGTGGCAAAAACGCCGTTGCAGCCAGTCCATTCGATAGGAATTAAATCCCGAACCGAACGATAAGCAAAGGTCGGAACGCCGCAGTAAGTAGAAGAATGAGCGTCGTACCTTTCCGACATCGTAGATTTGGCAGAGTCTGATATATATATATATATATATTTGTTGGTTGGTTTAAAAGTCGAAAGATGTTAAAGGTGTGTTTTTATCAGATATTGAATTTCAAGTTGCTGCGTGACAGTGTTTCGAAAGTAACTTAAGACTTTTCTTCTTGAATGGGACGAACAATTTGTAGCTGTAAATCGTGACTGTTGAAAAATTAATGCGTAAGAATTTATTTTACTCATTTCTATACCACTGTCATTATTTTATTTGAAGAAAGGGAGGACTTTGTAAGGGAAACTGGCTCGTATTCGCTTTACGCGTAGAAAAAACCGTGAAGGGAGGCATTCGCATGGGATCAAACCCACGTCGAAGTCGCAGTATTCAGTGGTCTTAACCACTCGGCCATTGATTGGGCCTATTTGTCATTAATTTATTTTATATGATTGGAGACCTTACTTATCAGTCACCTGTTATGAATTTGAAATATTAACTCAAAAACATTTATAAATGTATTAGTAATCATAAGCGAAATCTATAATTGAATTCCTAGCAAAATATTTTTTGGAAGCATTATTTTCTGTTTTGGACATCCTGTAATGAATGTGTAGCTAAGACTAAATATGATAAAAATATACATGCAAAAAAGTATTAGTATGTTTTTTTTAGATCACATAGAAAACTGAAGTAGGTATTTGAAATTTAAGAGAGGGAACAGTAGAAGAATACAGAGCAGAAAACTATGTCTCATATAGACTTTATTATTTATATTTTTGTTTAATGTGATTAGATCATTAAATAAATCGATTCGAAAAATAAATTATTTCAGATGAATGGAACATGGCCATAAACAGCTTGAAACTACTTTTGATTCTATTTCTCTCTACATCCATAGTACTCCATAGTATATAGCCTTTTAAGTAACATCCGTCCGAGCACATACATAACTTCCTTTAGAGCTCCTGGCGTACCCGAAAAGAATTTTTTTTTTAAAATTTGTGAGGGATTAACTGTAGCGTCATAGCTTAAATTGCTTGAAAAAATTGACGTCGTTTCAGCCATCTTTGTTTGGAGATGAGCGACTCCAGATAGGTGGAAATTTTTATGTAAGTTGGTTATAATAGCATAGGGGGTCTATTTTTGATAACAGGCACCAAACGCTTTTTTACGCAAATGCCCTATGTTTCAACATCTCGCGAAATTTTTAGCCCGTTTTAACCCTGTACTAAAAGAACTGCGGTGTTCCAGATGGAGTCGCTTTGCACAATTCTGTAAAATACAGAGACGCCTTTTGACAAACAACCAAATTCGATTACTGTGAGCCCACCCACATAACATGACCTGCTGGGAACTTTTTGAAAAATGTATGTAACAGTATGTCTCATGAATATTCAGAATCCATACATCCACGATTTTTTCCATTACTGTTATTTACTCAACCATTAGACTTTTTATAGTCTTATCAGGAAGTAATGAAACTGCGTGAACGTTTACTGGTTTTGTGCTAGACTTTTTATAGTCTTATCAGGAAGTAATGAAACTGCGTGAACGTTTACTGGTTTTGTGCTAAAATATAGCCATCCGATCAGAATTCATGTATCAGTGTCGAATATTAGAGTGTTTATATAGTAAACTGTGATGAGTTTGAAATGGTGCAAGGGATCATCATATTTCGTTGCAGTTTAATCTGCGTACAAATGCGTGTGTGCAGCAGCTATATTGTAGTACTAGTTTTAAAAATCGAGTTTTTAAAATGCTAGGAAAAAATATGTATCATTTTACCGCATTGAAATGTAACTTAATGGTAAATCCTGTTAATTTATGTCTTGAAATCTCTGGTTACTGTCTGTCTATTTCTGGGAGAAAGTCTAATTTTATATCAAGTGAAAATAAGAAATCTTTCGATCATTAATTAAATCAATTTCTGTTAAACAGAAGCGCTGAGGAACTTTTGTAGTATGTCATGTGTATAGAAAGGATTAATAAACATGTTTTCTATTTAGCGTACCTTTCAGATTGCGTATATGCGATATCGCGCGCTAAGTTTCGTGAATCTAGGCAAGTGTTAAAAATTTCTACACACGACGGTTTACAAATGATGAACAAGCGTAATTATTCGCAGTGATCCAAAATCATATCGTAGCTAAGAGAATAAGGGGATTCATGCTTTGGATTCCGTGTACATACTGTACAGTTTACAGCACATTTCTGCCTTTTATATATTTTACAAAATAAATACTGGAGCTGTTGGTAATTTTTTACGTAAAACTAGTATACCGAGATTAAAAGCTACATTTTAAGATGCAGTTGAAAACCAATCTAGCGACTAGATAAAATGCAGTGTCCTTACACAAAATCGTTAAACGTTAACAAGTAAAAGTCATGGAAATGAATCCTAGAACTAAGCAGAGCCATAATTTTAATGCAATTCATGAATTACTGAAGTAATAGAATCGTAATCGTGTTGTAATTGTATCAGCAGTTTGTCAAAAGTAACTCCTTATACATGTCACTAACAGAAAACTATCAAGAAAATAAAATTTTCATCAGTGCGCGAATCTTTTCATTACATTTTTTATAAATGCTGAGCTTGAAATTAAATCAAAATATCCCAAGAGATGCGTATGTTCTCAGAATTACAATGTGTGCCCGAAATTTCGGTCATCCCCCCGTCAAATAATTGATCAATAATGCTAACAGTTTCAGGATGACAGAGCTTCCAAGATTCGTCAGAATTCCCCCCTTCCCCCTGCTTAGTCGATAGTTTTAAATTCGCAGTTAAAATCGATTTCGAGGCCAGGAGTAAAACGACGTGAAGCACTTAACTACAATTTTCAAGAGAGACGGGTTTTCTCTCTTCGCCCGAGTTCAGTTTCGAGGACAGATGCGCATTACATGGTTTGAAAAAACAGCCTTTCGATATTCCTAATCTTCACCAAACATGCTAAATTTTTTCATTCTTGTGAATAGTGTTCACCTTTTAAATTTAAAATAAACTGGTCAAAAGCCGGAAATTGAAACAGCAGCAACCTGACAAAAAGTTTTTTTTTGGGGGGGGGAAGTTGAAATAGGTTTATCTTGAGCCGTGTAGAAAAATGGAATTTTGTATTCTTGCGCGAAGCGAAAAAACGCATTGAGTAAAACTCTTCCGTTGGTTTCGGAAGGCGAGAAGAGGCTTTCATTCACAAGCCCACTAGAAATCTTCCACTTCAGATTTTTTTAATACTATTATTAAAAAAATTATAAGTTACTGAATTGTTCAGCTTCCCCATGAAACACCCTCCCCCCCGAAAAAAGTATGTGCCATTACTCTTGTCGGGGGGGGGCAAAAGGTTAAAAAGTATTCTGTCTAGAATATTTTTCAGTTTTGATAACTATCTCAGTATTCTGAAAAATTTAACTCATCCACTGCAAATTGCATTTATGCGTTTAGAAATTGATTCATAAATTTTAGGTAATAATTTACAAGAAGAAAGTATTGGGAATTCTTTTAGAATACGGTTCAAAATGAAGTTGCAGATTCCAGTTTTTTTATACGGTTCGTCGACTGATTTGAAATTTTTCAAATATAAACTAGAGGTTGAAATTCAAAATTCCCTCAAACCGCGTAAAATTTTTAGCATTTAAAAATTTTGAAGTGATTTACAGTCGATCCTAATAAGTTCCATTGGTAAGGGAAATATCTGTCCCATTTCAAAGATAAATAACTAATTAAGAGTTTTTCTGTGTAAATTAACAGCAACATTTACCATGTAACGAATGATATGAAACACATGCTTTAAAAATGAATAATGGTCATAATGCTTGGTACGGGGTTTAAATAAATAACGTGCAATTTAAGTTTAATTGTATTGCAGAATTTGGATTTGCATACCCCTTTTCTCTCCAGAACATTCTTCACCACCAGTGTATTCGCTATTAAGTGCTTTTCTCCCAAATTATAGGAGGGCCTGTGCTGAATTCTTGTTTATTCACGTTGTTTGAGTTCCCAAGGTTCGATTTTCCCAGATTTATTTAATAACACTATAACGCAGCCTATGATAAATTTCGGTTTTCTCCAATATTTAATTGATGTATGCAGATTTTTATTTAGATAAATTGCGGAAATTGTGCAAGATTATTTAATAAATCAGATTATTATTGAAGAGTAATTTTTAAATTAATATAAATAATATTGAATATAAAATTGAAATTTATCCTTCCGTAGTTAAAGTACAATTAATAATGATAAGGTGGAACACGCACATTTTTAAAACTTTTTTTTTTTTAAATTTAAATCGTGGTGCTACAAAATAGCTCAGCTGTAGGCCAAATTTCGTTCCATTGTGCTGCTTATTTGCGATGTGGAATTGAAAGTAAGCAAGAAACTACTTTTTTGGGGTCACGTAGAAAAGACGATTTATCGGTATTCGTAACATTAACTGTGAAAGTAGTTTGTCATCTTTTTCTTCCCCTGACAGCGATAATGCTTTCGAGATTATAAAGTTCAAGGTAATTTTTTCCCCATTTTTTAAAGACAGTTTTAATCGGCATTGTGTTATCTGTATAAATTACGACGCATGGTATGCTACATGCAACCTTCTTTCGAAAAAGTACTTATTTTCTGCCTATATTAATGGAGCTAATTTTATACAATGAATGATCTTTTTCGCCCGGTGTATTTTTAAATTCCGATTGACTGCGTAGTGAAAGATACTGTAGATAACAATAAGCGTATTTCTTTATCTGCTGGTAGCTAATTGAACTTAACGCTAAAATGTGGGTTAAAAGATAGATTTGCGCATGTCCAGGTGTTGAACTTTGGTTGTGTGCCCAGAGTTCGATTCTAGCAACTGAACAGTAAGAATCTACTGCATTGGCGTTTTTCTATATTCATGGTTACGTGCAACGTAAATATGAGCTATTTTCGATTAGGAAGTATCGCCATCAACGCATTTCTCCGTATGAGCGTATAATTAATTGCTTTGCAATAATCGATTAAACCAACCTCCTTCGCCACGGCAGTTTCCGTATCAGACAGCCCTTTATTTCTTTGTCGGAATATGCAACCTTAAATAATTTTGAAAGCGATTTAATCTTCAAAACAGCGTTCGTTATTTTTCGTTAGGTAAAGTGCAATGTGATATAAATGCCATATTGTTATTAGATTAATTAGTCCACCAGAGTTTTGAATAGATGAACGCACGCATTTCTTTGTAGGCGAACGGGCTGGATTGAGGATATGGGCTTCACAACCCCTCCCTCTCCCCCAGTATAACGAAAATAGACGCAATACTCCATACATGGCGTCCATTCTGTTTTTACAAATCCTCTGGTGTTAAGCGTGATTAGTTACGTAGGTAGTGTAAAATTAACTCTAATAAAAATTTTCATGGAAATAACAAATCCGATAAGATAATATTTTTCTGTTAATATATTTTCAGGGAATTAATTCGTCAACATGGAATTATTATTAAAAAAGTAAAGCGGGAAGTATAATTGAATTTGCCGTAAAAGTTGTTAATTTTTTTTTCTTTCATAATAAATTTGAAACATTGTTAAAAATGTAATAGAGTTCTCTTTAATGGTATGTATATTTCTGTCGATTAACGTTCGAAATCGTATGCACGTTATTTAAATTACATATAAGTATCCCAAATTTTAAACAAAAAATATGCGGAGTTAGGTGTTTTTCAAATGTGGTTTCTGATTATGAGTGATACCGATGAAGCGAGACTTATCACAGATAGGATGGATAAGAGCGCTGTTCACTGGTAATTCAGACCTGGCTCGAATGAGTTTGTTACATGAATGTTTTCGTTCTTTTCATCATACGTAACATAAATATTAGCCAGTTTTTCGTAGACTTCGGTAAAGCATCCTTCCATTTCGTCGTCCACCAGCGCTGAGCGGTAGTCTCTGAACACGAATAGTTCAACCTGAGTTCGATTCCAGTCGAAGGGGCTAGCTGTATGGCCGTTTTCATTTCATTTCCCATGTATAACGTGTATGCGAGCCGGCTGCCTAAAGAAGTCCTCCATGAAGGCATCACCCATTTCGGCAGACAGCCTCGCGTGTTTCGACATAATTAAAATAAAACCAATCTTCCACATCGCGTGCGTCGCCATAGTTGATTAAACAAACGAACATGACGAGAAATGAAGTCGGAGTTCTATCACTTAATCTGTGTGTCTACGTTTACTTTGACTTTTGATTAAACGAAAGTAAACTACGGGAAATCAATGGCGTTATACTCAGCAATGTGCCGAACTTTAGATGGTAATTCTTAGTTGTAGTTTAATCAGAAATACTGTCACAAAGACGCTGCTTTCTACCTTAGTCATGTACTATTTTTTGGTCCCGGATCTATTCGAAAGGATGCCTAAATAGTCTGTTAAAGGTGTTTATTTTTAATTAACGTGCAGAGTATTTGCTCAAAACTTGCTAATATCTGCGAATTTTTAGTTTGGGATATCTAAGAAGTAAGTGGGATCATATTTTATAAAAATTCTTTACCATTAACATATATTGGAGGTCTATATCGTTTTCCCCATCTTCATTATTTGGTGCTATGAAATGATTAGACGCGTAGTAGCAACTTCGCGCTACATGTAATTTTTATTAAATATTCGAAGTATAATTTTCTGATTTAACTCATTAAAGCGTAAATTGTTTGATTTTTTTTACATTTAAATTGTCCTTTGTGGGAAAGGGCTCATCCGTTTTCACGACAGGCGAGAATGTCATCAACAGTGTCATTAATTTATGGGAGTAGTTTTGGGACATACGTGATACTTCCTAGTGTGTCTTCGGAAAGATTTGATCCTGAAAAGTTATGTACCTAGTTAAGTACGAAAGTAAAATAAAATACGAGCGTTTTTAATTTAATGAACTTTTCAAAAATCTGAAAAGAGTGACATCCGATTTTCTCACTTCGTTTGTATAGATATGGAGATTTTTTTCAATTTAGTAATTTTAGCAATGGTCTAAAGTTATTTATTATTGGTAGTGTCAGAGACATTCGCTAATGAAATATGATATCTGAACTTGATATTTTTAATTTTGATAGAAAAAATGAATTATTATTTATTCGAAATATTTTAGCTTGACCTTCGTTTTTCTCAATTTGGTGTTGGGAATCGTGGTGCTGAAATTAGAGCTGTGCATAAATAATTTCATATAAGCAAAAAAAATATTTTTGTACTATTTGTTTTATGGTTAGATAAATGTACATTTCTATTAAAACTGAACTGTTATATATTTTTACTGAATTACTAATGCAGAATTAACATTTTTGAAGTACATTTATAATTTAAATAAGTGTTACAAAACTTATAACTGTTTTAACGAATTTTGATACCTTTCAATTTTCTGAAGTTTGAAAAAATATTTAGAAACTGTCGAACTTTGATAAGCCTAATTTGCAGAGAGAAGAAGAATGTTTTGTGTAATGAACATTTTATTTATCGAAAGCATTCGCATACCGAGGTTCTATGTTTATAACATCTAGGAAAAACGGAACTGCAGTATTGCTTAAAATACGCTGTGTTCTGTATGTCTGTTGAAGAGTTTTATGAAGAATTTCCGCCTCAGATGTTCCTTCTTGAAGTGGATATGCGATAGTGGTTTATGAGAAGGCGATGCTGAACAAGAAGAAAAAAAGTACCGAAATGGCTGAAATCGATGAAGTATCTGATGGTAGTTCGCAGGAAATAAGAATTATGAATGCATTTTATAGCGTGAAGTTTCTTCTGAGTATATATTGTTCGGAATTCGATAAGTGGCGTTATAATGTAAATCACAAAAGTTCTGAAACTTTGCTATGGTAGGTTTTATTTTGCATAAGAAGTAATTGGTAATATTTTTGATGATTTAGGTCTTTAGTATAATTATGTATCATCTGTGGAACTTTCCTAATTAAATGTATGTTTGCTTATCCTTTGTGTAACCTAAATAGTTTATTCGAGACAAATATTTTTTTCAATATTTCCTTGGGGAGCTGCATCTGTTTCTTCTTTTTTACGCAAATTACAGAATATATTTTTTTTTTTCAGATTTCGATGTCGAGATGAACTAATGCTTTTGTTTCGTTTTCAGGAACGTGGGCAGTTTCTAATTTTCTTTTCATTTTCAGCATATCCTACGATATTTTTCATTAGCTGATATAACAGCTGATAAATGGTTGATTTCTGCATTATCTGCGAGCTGCGAATCCTTATTTGTCAAATTAAGATACTTTGTTAATTTATATATTTAGCCTTAGCGATACAGCATTTTTTTTTTTTTTTTAATTTTATTTTCCCTTTGAAATGACTTTTTTTTCCTTTTGTCCTTTTTTGTATAGTCTGATGAAGAAATTTTCGAAAAAACTTGTCAGCCGTTGTGTTTATTGCAATGTACTTCAAGCTACACAACCAGAAATACTTTCAGAGTAAGTGTATTTAAGGAGTTAATTGTAAGATTATTTTATAACATATTTATCTGAAAGTGATTTTTTTTAAGTACATTTATATAAAAATTATGTAAATTAATATATTTGCTATAATTAATATTTCATTCTGAAATTTGATGTTCTGAATATCTGTATCTAAATTAATATTTATTTAAAGATTAATGTTCATTATAGTAAATGTTACCCATTTGACACATACGGTACCTGCATTATTTAGATGCAGTTTTTGTTATGCTACTACATAAGCGTCTTTTAGTTCATACAGTAGAATTTGTGGTAAATATACTCCAACTGGCAAGTCTTAACAGATGAGGTAGCATTCCCTTCTTAGAATCCAGATAATATTTTTTATCTTATGTTATCTCTTCCTTCAGTAAGAAAAACTAATAATCTTTCGTTACTTGGTAATAACGAAAAGAAGTAATGAGTGATATTTTTTATAAAGTTGCGTATTTCGAAATAAATTGATGATACAGAAATCCCTTCTTGAGATTTCGTTAGCAAATTACATGTTATATGTGTTATTTATTAATACTGTTCGTTTAGCTGTACGATGAAAGATTTTCATTATATTAACGATTTTCCTTGTATGTGACTTGAATGGAAATTAATTTTCCTTAGGAAGACTTAATGAAGTGTCAATTCTCGTATGTATTAATGTTTGCTAGATAAACCATTCGCTTGTTTAATAATTTCAAATCATTCCTTGAACAAGTACGGTCAATTAATCGTGTTCTTTCCATGGTCAGTTTATTGCTCATTCTCACTGTAGACTATGCTGCATGCGAACAGCTCGTAAAATTATGTACTTATTTTACGGAGATTAAAGCTGTGTCTGTTAAGTTCGTTTCTGTAATTTTGTTATCACATGAGGCCTCTTTGTATACTTTTCTAATTTTATTTCAATCTCATCTATATTGCCAGAAAGAATTCTTTTTCTTGGCGTTGCCTTAGCGGGAAAGGGGGGATGCTGTGGGAAAAGATTGTATTGATATCACTGGTGTTGATGAATCGCAATATGTTGTAACACGCAGTTAGTAATAGCATATGAACTGGATACACGGAAGAGACGTGTATCAGTTTTCAATATAAAATTACATTGTTTAAGGAAAAAAAAATATGCACAGTATCTGCTGTTTAAAGAAGGGAGACTTTGTTGCGTGAAGTTGAAAAGTTTCCTTTAAAATAACACAGTCTGAAATTGATTTTTGCTAATTTTGTACATGACTGGGATTAAGGCTTCTAATATAAGTAAGGAAATAAATGGCGTGAGCCTTATTGTTGTTCACGTTTTTTGCGATTTTGTTAAGGAGCTTGCTTACATTACAGTCTGCATCACTGACATCTATCAGTGCGACGTTCCACACGCAAGCTGTCACCACCTGCCCTCACCAACTTAATAAAATTGGACTTTTTTTATCCGTTTGGTTAAAATAGACTTCTCCATTCCCGGAAAGCCTTGTTCTTCATCTAAATTGGGGCAGGCCTGTCCAGTTAAGTGTGGTGGAATAGCAGCTGTCAAAAAGTTGGCGAAGAACTTGTACTTTTTCTTGTCCTATCTGAAGACTACGTACGGCTGGCGACTTGTTTTAAGTTCGTTCCATGATGCTCGGGGAGAAGTACCTGTAATGTAAAATCTGTCGCTAGTGTTTTGAATGTTTCGACTATTCACTGTTTGGATGAATAAGAGGATATGCAAAATATTTTGCTTAAAACTATTCATTTTGTATTTATAAAATTTAATTGTTGTTTCCGCTTAGGCTGTATGATAATTGGGAGTATCCATTTTGCAGAAATTTTTGATAACTGAATTTTAAAAAGGTTAATATATCGATAGAATTTATTTTCGCGTAATTCTTTGTATTTACGTCGCATAAATTTCTCGTAGTTTTCATTTATATATATATATATATATATATATCGTTTTCTTTTTTTATTTTCAGGTATCTAGATAAAGGAGGCTGGGAAACTATTAATACTTGGCTTCAGTACGCAAAATCATCATCGTCTCATTGTTTCTTGTTAGAAATGCTCAAATTGTGCAAACAACTACCTATGACTCTGAGCAGGCTGAAGGAAAATAATACTGCGAAATTGATTAAGGCATTGACGAAGCATGAGAATTCAGGTAAGTTTTTAATGTTTCATGTAGTTTACGTTTTGATTTGCAAGGGAGTTTTCTCCTCCTTCCTTTTTTTTTTTTTTTTTTTTTTTTTGTAGTATAGTATTGCTTTACGTAGAAAAATAACAAAATGTGTATGCTGCGCATATATATTTTTATTATGATTTGATTTTAGTCTGACAAATATTTTTGGTTTAGAGTGGACAAATTCAAAATCAGATGCTAAGAAGCATAAGCTTAATGCCTTTCCGTCCATGGAATTCTTCGGAAGCTTATTTTTTATTCTGTGAATTCAGGCGGTCGTTAGGAAGGGCAATTTTATAAACAAGTTAATCTGTATAATAAACTGTAGCTTGTGTTTGTTTGATTTTTACTGGCTTGGAGAACGTTTTCGTTTGTTGTCATTTTATTGAAGACAGTTGTTGACGGACCTTTCAATCAGTTATCGCGAAGTGGCGAATCAAATGTTATTCGTAAATATCAGAGAAAAAGTGATTAAGGAATAATCAGTTTTATTAAGGAAATTATTACGGAAAATTAAGTAATTCATTCGGTTCGTAAATGCAGCATAAAATAGTTACTTAAAATCACCTACTTTTGATATTTAGAATCCAAAAATTCGTGATTTAATTAACTTTCGAAAATTTTATGACCTTTATTTAATGACAGTAAAGCATACATATTATTAGTTAAATACTGCATTTGGTAAAAATATGGGGTTTTGATTCTGCTCTATTGTTAACAAATTGGACAGATTTATGAATGATTTTATGGTTTCCTGTTTAAAGCAAAATGTGGTGTATGTGGAAAGATTAATCAACTAGCAAAATCCTTCAATGCACAGAATAGTTTTGAAAACTATGCACATGTACATCTTGCACAAAAAGAAAAGTTCTATATCTCCCGTTCCACTGGACCGATTGTCAAAATTTAACTTCTCAATTTAATTCAAATTTTCCATGTCTCAAAAGCACGACTAAGGATATATATTAGATTTATATATAGCATTGTTCCAACATAGGTATTTTAACATAAAACCAGATTTTTTCTGAAATAACATATCGATTTTTTTCCCATATTTTGATTCTACGACTCAAATTATGCTAAAGTGCCAAGTTTTGTAGAGATCGCACAAGTAATTTTTAAAAAATTAGTTCTCAAAATTTTACCTCCTCCATGTTAATTGAATATGGTATATATTTATTAATATCTTTTTTTTTATTATTAAACTTATTCTTCCTTTCACATTTCGAAATTTAGGTTTATTCCAAATAAAATTCACCCACTTTTTAGAGTTTGTTTTGTAAATTTGCATTTTAAAATGATTTTTATAAATTTTTCGAAAGAAATTGAATTATAACCTTTAAAATTTGTACCCTCGCCTTTAAAGTAGATGCATTTCTAGGCATATCTCCAAAAAATTAGGGTTTTTTTGTTCAAAATTTGCTAATATATACATGAATTTAGTTTTGAAGTTTGGCCTATTCATTATAAGCGATAATAACGCCAAATATGGTTTACGTGCTGTGTTAAAATTGTTTGAAAGTATGAAGGACTGCTTTTTTTCTGCTCGTGTACAATGAAAAATGGAAAGGAAACTAGGTTGCTATAAATTAAGAAGTTCGCCAAGTGAATTATTTTTGGCGCCAACGGGAAAAAATGCGCCAAGATAAATATTTAAATTTCTCCGTGAATTTTTCACCAAAAATTACAAAATTTAATATCTAGGCATAATTTGAATCGTAAAATCAAAATATGGAAAAAAAGTGGTATGTTATTTCAGAAAAGTCCAATTTGGTGTGAAAATGCCCATTTTAGAATAATGCTACATATAAATCTAATATATAGCTTAAGTTGCGCTTTCGAGACATGAAAAACGCAAGTGACTCTTTTAATGTCTTAAAAATGTGTTCATCTCTGATGGTTTGTGAATGCTGCAAAAATTTTCATTATATTCTTTTAACAGAAGTGAAGACTCTTTCTACTGAAGTTGTAACCAAATGGATGTCTATAATTAAAGGAACGAAAAGTGAAGTTCCTCCAGGTATGTCTGTGTTTATCACTGCCCTTTTTTTTTGTCCTGGTGTATTACAATTGCACTGGCTTATGGAATTCTGTTATAGTAGTTATTTAAATGTATTAATCACTTATTTATGTTTTCTGACCTATAATTTTATGTGTGTTTTATAACTCAGCAGGGGGAAAAAAGAAAAAGAAAAAAGTAGCAAAGCCTGAGGAGGACAAAAAAGAAGAAAAGCCTGCTGTAGATTCTGTTAAAGAGCCAGTTGACAAAAATCCTGCAAAGATAAAAGGAGTAAAACGTACTTCAAGTGAAAAAGAGTCTAAGAAAGTTGAGTTTTATGAAGATGTAAAAATTGATCCTGAGCCCTTATTGCCTCCTCCTAAAAAGCCACGGCCAGATCGACCAAAGACAGTGAAATTATATCAGAAAAAATTCCGTGCCACTGGTAATTTAATTATGAAAATATTTAGTAACACTAATTTTTTGCATTATTATACTTTGTTGGAGAAATTTTTAATAATTAAATAAACAATGTGAGTATTGATTTAATTCAAGAAGCAGTAATTAATCTAATTGTATATAATGGAAGAAAATGAATCTTAATAGAATATATTCAATAGCAGTTTTTCGTAATATATTTCTTTTGCATAATAAATTAGAATCAGTCCCCCCCCCAAAAAAAATATTCTAATGTGATTTTACATTTAAGCTGGTCCTGCACATCTTATGCCTAATATATGTTAACTTTTTTAAGCAGAAATCAATATAAGCATCTAACTTTTGAGTAGCTTATTGTTTATGTCCCAATTTTATTCAGGTTTATATGCATATTCTCCTTTTGTATTTGCATAGATAATGTAATTTTAAAATCTTAGAGACAAGGGTACCAGTATCCCTTTCTCTCTCTCTATTTCCTTTTTCCTCTTTTCTTCTTCTTTTTCTTTTTTTTTTTTTTTTTTTAAATCAGTTAATGGTGCTAGGTATATTAAAGTGAATTTTCATGCATCAGATTTGTTTTCAGTTAGTTAATGTCACCTCTCACTTATAATTACTTAGCCTTGCTAACTTGTAAGCAGTTTAAATAAATATTGGGCTATAAGTAATTTGTATTTATAAATTTTGAAATTACAGTTAATTTCCACCCAAGCGTGGGAAAGAAGTATTGTGTACTCCCGAGAAATAGAAAAAATATTTCTTTAAAATAGGCAAAAAATTCATATGTTTGAAATATGTGAAAATTTCATGTCATATTTTTCTTAAAGTGCGTAAGGGTAATTTAAAACATATTTCTTTGTAAAAGTACAATTTATTTCCATAAATACTGTTCAAACGTATATATGTATGCCAAGTGCAAGTAAATTTTTAATTTTGTTTCACAATGCAACCATTTTCATTGTACAGTGTTTGAATAAAAACAGTTTTTGTTGTATAGTAACCGTTTTCATTGCACTATATAATTATTCTGAAAAAAATATTTAAAGAGATAATATAGCATGTAAAAAAATAAAATATAGACTATTCCAATACAAGCACAGACACTATTCCAATACTCGCCAGAGTAAATTAAGTTTCAGTAATTATCTGAGTGACTGCGAAATCATTACAGTGGGATTAATTCCACAAATAAGAAAAGGAAATTTTGTTTTAAAGTAGAAATTTTTCATGCATAGCTTTTGTTATGTGTTTAATTTTTTGCTTTTATATGCAGGTTTAGAGGAAGCAACTCCTTTGCCAAAGAATATTCCCAAAAAGGCTCCTACTGTAGATAAAAGTGCACTTGCTGTTGTTAAAAATGCTCAGGTGAAAATAAATGCTCCTGATAGGATACTAGAGAAGAAAATAAAACCTGAAAATCTTATGGCTATTAATGAAAATTCAGCAGCTAACAAAGGCATCAAATTGATTCCTGCAAAGCCCCGACGTAAGCATGTCATACTTTTTTTTATTTATTATTATTATGCTGTGCACAATGTATTAAAAATTTTACATGCTAATTTTTTTTTTCAGTTAATAATATTAATTTCTTTTGCAGCAGCACATGTACTTCATGAAAGTGCAAGTTTTATGGATGCATTAATATCACAACCAATTATTCCTGTAAAAAGAAAGAAAAAAGTGCAACCTAATAAAGCAGCAACTTCTCCAACATCTCCCACTTTAACTGCTCCAAAATTACAAGTATGTTGCAAAGCTTTATCTTTTATTTTTTAATTTTATACTCATTTTTACTGAAAATCATTATTTTTATACACAAGTACTGCAAAATTAGAAACAGATAGCATTGTGTTGCTGCTGGCTCATTTCTGTATATGTGAGTATTAATTAATATATTTTTTTAAAAATAAGACCTAAACCTAAAATTCAAAACCCTTGTAAACACTTTAGGATAAATTTTAAGAAAGAAAAGTGTAAGTGAATATTTGAGGAGAGCATGGCTCTGATTAAAATGAAAGGTAAGCTCCATAATTGAATGTAATATTTCATTACGGTAAAAAAGTACAAATTAGGAATAGTTAATGATATATTGTTCTCTTTTTGTTTTCGAACATATCAGTGACCAGTATATGGATCCAACCCTAAAGTGAAATTGTTCAGATAGACATGGCTTTATAATTAGCAGTAGTTACGCAATAAATAAAATATATATTTATATGTGCACACCGGAGAGCCATTACGTTATGACCACACTCCATCTATAACAATGGGCTCGCCCAGGAACAAAACCGCTGTGCGGCTGATATTGGAGTATATAAAGTGGCTAGGCATTGGCTTTCTAAACATAGTGCGATTAGTGACATATGGGAAAAATAGCTGATTTATCAGACTTCAACAAAGGTCAAATCATTATGGCTTACCGATTGAGAACATCAGTATCAGAAACGGTGCATTTAGTGAGCTGTTCATGTGCATTTGTGAGCACATATCGAAAGCGGTGTATGGATGGGCAAGTCACTGGCCAGCAGTGTGTTGTTGACAGTGCATTGATTCCAGAGGAGAGTGGAGATTGCTACACATTGTTTCTGTGGCCGAAGAGCTATAATAGCTGAAATCACCACCAGTCACAACAGTGGCAACCCAGACAGTGTTTCTGAACATGCTGTGCAGTTAAACAGTGTAATTATTTTATATAGTATGATAATGAGTTTTTTTCCTTACATTCTGTAACTATCTTTATCAAAATTCTCATTTATAAAGCCTCCGTAAGAGATCCTATTTAGGCAGTAGCTGGTTTGATGAACATTCTAGTGAATTCTTTCTGCTGAATGGCTTGCCCACAGTTAAATTCCATTAAACACTTTTGAAATATTCTGAAAAAGATGTGCAAGCATGTCATCTATCACAAATTGTAGAACAAATATATAGCTATATAGCAAAAGAAGGGGTTCTTATTTTTAGATAAATATGGTTATAGCTGTAAGTATAACCTCTCTAAGCAGCATGATGGGTGAAATTTTGGATTAAGATGCCTCCGATTGAAGAAATGGGTTTAAAAATAGTTCAGGAATTGAGGGTTTTCTTCCATTGAGTCAACATTATGGCAACTACATTAGTAGAAAAAAAGGAAGAATAATCAAGTAACTGTAAGGGATAAGTAGCACTGCATTATCATAATCCTTCATATACTCAGTTGTATCATACATAGTCAGTGACACAAAATCTTAATTCAGGTGACCACCCAGCTGAATGAGAGTGGACAGATGGATTGTAGAGTATCTGCTTCACTGTAGGGGCTTCAGAAGCCAAAGATACAAGAAAGTATTACTTCTCATTGCATTGGACTACAGAGCACTTTTGACTGGACCATTGCTGATTGGAAATATGATCAACCTTGCTGCATGGAGTAATGAGTCTTGAATTCAGCTACATTGTGTTAATGGTAGGCTAAGAATATGCCAACACCCCATGAAGCCCGAAATCGATTGTACCGGTCTGGAACTGTACTATTTTATGGCAGCTCAATGATTGTCTGGGATGCTTTCATTTGACCGATGCTCAGGACCTTTGATACTTGTACCAATGATCCTCGATGCATCCAAGTGTCTCTGGGCAATCATTTTCATCACTTCATGCTTTTCTGTCATCCAGGTTACAATGTACCAGTAAGAAAACTGCTTCTGTTACAGATTAACCAGTGTCTGGTTTTGAGTAGTATTTTAGTGAATTCTTACAATTGAGTGGCCATAAAAAAGCCCAGGTTTTACCATTGAGTACTTTTGGAATATTCTGAAAAAAGATGTGCGAGCATGTTATCTATCACCTAGTATCCTTAAAACTGATTTATAAGAAATTCTAGAAACCTAGTTGATAGTCTAAAATTGTAATAACTTTTCTGAATTGCATCATTTCTAGATCAATCCCTCTTGAGCATAGCTTGTGTAATGCTGACTGATGACGTAGCTAACTTGGAACCTGAACTCAAAGTTATGAGAACTGAAACCTTTCTAATATAAATGAAAACCTTCTCTTGATGAGCCTCCATATTGGATAATTGTGTACTTTTTAGCTTCATCTCTCCTGCAGTCTAAATGCTACTTCGTTCCATTTGCTTTGTCATGCCATTATCTAAAAATTCTGTATAAAATTGTGGGGTGTGTATTGTACTCATGGTCATATGTGATGAAGAATATGTTTTGATAATTAGTTTGTATCTACCAATAAAAGTTGTATTTAATTCAGCCACATCTGTCTATGTAGGAGAAAGAGATTGGTGAAATTGTGTACTTTTTTTACATCTCATAGAGGATTTTTTTTAAAATTAAACTTATATAAATTTAGAATTTAACATAATCTTTGGTATTTTAAAATTTTGTGAGTGAATTTTAAATAATTCAAATTTATTATAAAATAATTTCATAGTTATAATTTTTTTTAATATATTATGCATTTTATTCAGCCTGTTAATTTCTAATGATTTGGGGAGTACTTATGCATAGCCAATACTTGGCGATATACCTTACTGTACTTTCTTTAAAGCACTGAGCATTATGGGAACCCTAGAATAAGCTGTTATGGTTGGTATTGTTGCAAAGTATTGCAGAGTATTGGTTAGTAGGTAAACAGGAATTTTGATTTGGTTTATTTCTTCTGCTTTTCTGTTGTTGGATAATGAATTGGTAGATTTTATGAGTTCAAGAGGTAATTAAATATTTTATTTTTTAGTTTTACAAGGACACTTTAGAAATGAATGATGATGATAAAAAAGAAGATAAAGATTCTGCTACAAGTGAAGAAAAAAGTGCAAGTTCAGAAGAGAAAAATAGTGCTAATAATCAAGAAGAAAGCGAGCCAATGGATACAACTGAAGAAGGAGGACAAACACCTCCTAATGAAGAATCAACAGATATAGTTAGTCCGTCTGGAAGTTCCCAGGAGTCCAAAGGTATGTTGTGACTAGTTATTATATATTTATCCAATATATAATTGTAAGAGAGAGTGAGATTTAATTTGAACAGCTATCAAAATTATTTTGCTTGTTTGTGTACCATTATTTTAAATGATGTGTTCCCGTTCGTACCACCACTTCATAAAATCACTAAGATATTTTGTAGAATATAATAGACTCCTGATTAATTATAGTAATAGTGGAGGTGATGTTTGTGATTAACGCAAAATCATGAAAAAGGAATGAACAGTATTGTAGTTAATATAATTAAACTGTATTTTTAAGCAGTTTAATAAGTTCATGTAATGAAAGAAATTAAATTAGGATTCAAAACAAAAAAGAATATAAATAATGGAAGAATACACATAATTAGAAATCAAGAAAATGACTTGTAAATATCATTAAAAAACAATATTTAGAAGGGAACTTGAAAAATATCAGTGAGTTTGAACTTGAATGGGAAAATTTTATTTATTTTTATTTCATTTATTTATGTATTTTAAACCCAGAACATCTTCTGTTATCACTGCTGTTATTCCACGTGGTGTAGTAGTAGTTTTTCCTTCTTTTCACAATCAGCAAACGTTTTTAGATGAGGCTTATTAACTTGGTTAATTGCAGGTTTACTGTTTTTACTTAGTAATCATTAACATTGAAAATCTTCAAAACTGCATGTGGTCACTATTTATATTTTTGATAGATAAAATTTCAGCGGTTATATCTGTTTCTGCTAAAATAAGTGTTTTGATGGTAAATAATTTTCATTCAGTAACAAGCCTGGCATCTGATCTTAATTAGGTTTACTGCTGAGAAATGTAAAAATATCCTGTTTTAGTTTTAGGAATATACTTCAATTATAAGACCGTACCACATTTAATTTCAGATATTTAACTTTTATTACGCACGAATATATATATATTAATGCTGGTGCATAATTTATCATTTATAGATAGCAAAACCCTGAATGTAGCTGTCGATCCAAATAAATTGAAATCAATTTTATCGCATGGAAGGAGGAGAGGAAGAAAGAAGTCTGTGAAATGGGTTGACGATTCCAGTTTGAAAGAAATATTTTACTTTGAGATGGATGAAAATGAAAGAGGTTTGTATCTTTCTATTTCAAGAATTTTCCATTAAAAAT
>KK117068.1:33392-61345 GCA_000611955.2 Stegodyphus mimosarum | reverse complement strand
ATATATATGTAAATTCAAACTTGCTATTCATTAATAAGTCTGATGCCTGTCTGGCTGATAATCTTAATCAGTTTTAAACTGTGAGCATCTTGAAAAATTATGATAAGGCTTATTTTCTGATTAGGGTTTTTAGAATGTACACTTTTTCAAATAGTTATATTTTTTATAAAGTATTTATGAAATGTTTCATTAATATTTCAGTCATTCAGCAATATTTTAACTCTCTGTAATGATATCAAATCAGTAAATATTACTCATATTTTATAATTATTTTTAATTTTTATTTACTTGTTCTGTAACTGATGATCCTTTATTAAGCTTTAATTATCTGCTGCTTTTATTTTCATTTTATTATTATTTCTTTTGCTTACATGCAGAATATTCACATAGTTATTAAATTTGATCATAATCACTTTCAAATTGTCCATCCTATCAGATCCAAAAGCCTTCATGTTATTATGCATAATGTTTTACAGAATTATAGAACATAAAATAAAACACTGAATGTGTAAAAGATATTCCATGTAATTAACACATTTGCTGCCAAAGCTAGTATGGTGAATCCATTCACTAGTGCCAACATTCTGTCTGCATTTGTATGCTCTTAAATTATCATATGTTGTTTTATTACTTAAATGCAAACATAACAGATTCCTTTTAGCAGTAAATAAATTCATACAAATATACTCTTAGCTGGCATATGAAATAATATTTTTGTTGCCTGTGCCAACTACCTGATAACCTGGAACTAAATAAGCAGTGCTCACCTGTTCTGCTTATTCATGCTAAACTCTTGCATGTGCAATACGATTTTTGGTTAGTTTTACACGAGTCACTGAAAAAAAATTTGAGCACTTTGTGTGAAACATTTTCTAAGTGAATAAACAAGAAAAAAAGGGGGTAGGTTGCTTTCTAAGTATTTAGTTAAAGTGAAGAAATAAAAGAGAGAGAAGGAAAAAATGTCCATTTCAATATGGCAACTGAATTATTTAGTCCCTTCTTGTACGCCAAACACTTAATCTATCGCATGCATGCTAAGTGATTTTTTTTTTTTTTTTTTTTTTTTTTTTTTTTTTTTTTTTTTTTTTTATAGTTAATGTGCTGAGAACTCAAAACTTTTGTGATCTGAAGTCTATTGAAGTAAAAAGAGAAAGAGAAGCCATGGAATTAGCCAAGCGACAAGCTGGTGATAGAATGGAAGAATCAACTCGGGTAAGTTCATCAGTCAAGTATCAATTTACCTGTTATTTTGAAAGTTTATGTTTAATATATTTTACATATAACAATCAACAGTCAAATATTTGATTTTTATTCAGAACGATTTATAAAACTTATTTCTCCTAATTTCTTCTTAAATTATATTAATATGCTTATTGTTAATTATGTGATGTATGTAATTTTTTAAAACTACTGTAATAGGAATACTTTTTACGTTTTGAGTTGTAATGTATAATGGTAATTGTAAGTCAGTGAAAAGTTCTGCTGTTTATATATTTATGTATATAAATTAATAAATCGGGCATATTTTTAAAAGGGGCAGCTAAAAAGTAGGTAAATCTAATATATGAAAACTTTCAAAGGATTTTCTTTTTCCTCCACCCCCCTTCATTCTCCCCCTGATCCCCTTTGTTTATGTAACCCTTTCGGTCCTAACAGGCACATACGTCCCAGGGATTAAATATCATTCTCCTATTGGGTAAATAAAACCCACTTTTAAATGGGTTTTTATGTTTGCAGTGTTTTTAAGGAATTAGGGAACAAATACATCACTAAAGAAACCTCGCCTATTTGCCAAATGTGTCAGGCTACATTTTGCAAAGACTGCTTTACGCCATATCGTACTTAACTTGTACTGTAAGAATAAAATTGGTATATTTCATTTAACATTATTTATTCACATGCAGTGTAAGGTTATGTTTAAAACTTTAAACTCATATTTCGCTTCTTTTAGTATGTGAACATCAAATTAAACTACTTTTCATAGTTAAATTTGTCATGCAAAAGTTGAGTTGAAAGGGTTAAAAATAAAATTATATTAGAAAAATCGATATTATATGCTTTTATGTAAATCAATATTATTGCATGTAGAATAATTACATGTTCTTTGTTGGCGTACCTCATTTTTTTACCTCATCATCTTGTCTCCTGACAGGTCACCAAAATCTCCCAGTTTTTAATTTTTAGTCTTTACTAAGAGCAAAATGTTTTCCATCCATAAATGGAATTTTTTGAATTATTGAAACTTAAATTATGTGAATTCCATTCAGTGATTTTCAGAATAATTTTTCTTATTAAATTTTTTCATCTGAATTGTATTTTTTCTTATTACATTTTAATGACCTTATCAAATTTTTCGCATTAAATTTAATTTGATCTGAGTTGTCTTAATCAACTGTAGACATTTGTAGCTTTTTATATGAAAATTCAAGCAGTGTTTTACTAGTTAATATTCATATTGATTTTTTTGCTTCAATAAACAATACATTACTAAGTTTATTCATACAAGTACTATGTAAATTAATTGTTTATTTTATTTTTATCATATTTAAAAGTACTTCAAATAAAAGTTTTCCTTCCTTACTTGGGATTTTCTTGGTATAAAAGTGTAAGAAAATTACAGAATATTTTTTGCAGTGAAAGAATATAATACACTTTTCATACTTTTAATAATATTTATGGTGCAATATAATTTCTGCCATTAATTATGATCTCTTGCCAGCGAGATGGTAATTTGTAAATACCATTTATGTTTGAAAAATGTGTTTTTCTTAGAGGCTAGAAATTCAAGTAGTGCTTGGCTGACATCTGCTTCGCTTTTGAATTTTTTCCCCCTCAAAAAAATTTTGAAAGGAGAGAAACAAATGATAATCAGAAGGTACTAGGTCTGGGAAGTATGGTGGATGTGGCATAATTTCCCATATTAGCTCTACAATTTTTTTAAGGAGTCATTAAAGCAAATGTGATCTGGCAGTATCATGATGCAGTATGATGTATTTCCTATTGAACATTGCTTTCTTTATATCATCCATTTGCTAAGGCTGACTGGAACTCCTTCCAGCAATCCATTGATAACTGCATTAATGCAGAACGTTTGACTAATGATATAAATGTTAACTGAACGTCTTAGTGGCTGGTCCTCTGCAAATGATTAAACCGGTGTATCTATTCTGCTCAAACTGAGAAGATCTCTCAAACCCATGAAGTTCACCTCCAGTAGATCCCATCACATGTTAACATTTGTGGTATTGAGGTCACTGATAGACTGGCCAAAGAGGGTAGTGAAAATAAAACAAAACGGCCACTGGTTCTTCGGTTACTTATTGAGAACTATACTTAAATGGAAGCTCTAAACTCAATTTAATATAGCATATTTCACCTGCACACCAATGGTACACAAGAACATCCCCTGGCTCTTTGCTGGAAGTCAGATGTGACCGTGGCTTCCAGATTGCTCTGGCTAGACTAACAAGTGGCCACCTTAAATATCTTTCCTTTGATTAGTGGCAGAAAAATCCACCCCACTTGTAAAAAATGTTGTGATCATCCAGCTTCACTGGATCACATTCTGAGCTGCATCGAACTTTCTAAGGGGAACTTAACATCCAATCCTCTTATTATTATAGACCTTTTTGGCATTCAACAACCTTCTGGAGCTGCTCTGACATATATCAGATCTTTTGAGGATAAGCAATAACACTTGCTGACAGTGTCTCTTTGAATCATGCTTTTCATTAATTTTAAAAGCTCATAATATATTGAGCTTTTTGATGTTCCATCATATACACAGCATTCTCTGATTCAAGCTCAGATTTGCTTTGGAGGAGGAGGAGGTTATAGCAGAAATGTGCATGTGATGATTCGATGATTCATATTTTTCTTGCTTAACTCATGAGGCATCCATTTGGAATATTTATAGACTAATCTTGATTTACGAATACAGTCCAGAACTGTTTCTTGAGTTGAATAAGTTTTCCCACATTCTTCAATAGTCTCAAAAAAAAAAAAAAAAAAAGATCTTGATGTGTCACTCATCATTAAGGTCGAAATCATGTGCTTCAAATTTTTTGAACAATATGCTGCATGTCCACTAAAAACTGTCATTAAATTTCGACAAACTTGTGTAGCATTTCTTTCTTGTTGGAATCCCTACAAAATACAGAGTTTTAAATAATTTATTAATACCTATGTTTACAGAATCGCATCTCGCTAAATAATGATATGAGACACTTTAGTTTCAATTAGTTTAGAAGAGGAGATGTTTATAAATGCAGCGATGAAGAGAGACAGCCATATATATCTCCGATGAACACCTACATACATGTTGAAACTTGAAATAATATTCTCGGTTAGAAATTTTTGATAGATGTTGTATTTTATAAAAATTAGTATATTGCAACTTGTATATGTTTTTATTCGCAATTGCACAGTTTTTATTTATTTTTGACGAAAAATAGTCATACTTCTGATAACAATAATTCTGCACATGATAAAACTAAGCATTTTCTTTTGTTGGGGGGTGGGTAAAACTTGTTTTCCCCCACTCAGAAAATGTAGGCAATGCTATGTGAATTTTTCACTTGTGGATTGTTGATTTTATAAATAGAATTTTATGTTATATGTGCAGTTCTTTTAATGCCGAATTTAGGGATATTAAAGTGCAGCTTTCAGAAAAAAAAATTTGCAGTTATTGGTAACTCTTAGAGATCATGATCAGTTTTTCTTTTATTCAACAGTGGTGGATAACTCCCATATTGATTGATGTACCACCTCCTCTGGTGGAAGTTGGCTGTGAAAGTGTAGAGAAAGATTTGGAAAGGTATAGGCAGCAATGTACATTACAAGAAATTTATTTCACAAGAGAAATGTAAGTCATTCAGTGTTTTATTCTTTTACTTTTTTACCATTATATATTAAAAAAAAAATTTCAAACTTGGTATAAAAGTAGCTATGTAACTTTTAAATGGTTTATGAAAGATTTTTGTAATTTTCTTAAAATAATTTTGCCCGGTGTAATTTAAATGCAATAAGATACTATTAATCTGTTCAAAGTAGTCTAAATGAATACAGATTACTGTATTAAATTTAATAGTCTATCATCGCCAGAAGAAAATCAAATCTGGTTTTAAATTGCATTCTGAATCTTGCATATTATATAATAAAGGAGCAATAAATAATTCATAAAAAGTTTTAAGTATGCTAGTTTTATAAATGTCGAAATTAATAAAATTAGTAAGCTAAAATTAAGTTAAATATTTTCATTCATTCTTAGTGTTTCAAATGGGCACAATTTGAAAAAAAGTATTAAAATTTTTAAATTATCCAATAAGTTATTATTTTCTGTTATAAAAGTCTAGCTGTAACAAAGTGAAATATGTTTTTTAATTTGGTCTGAGTCTTGTGGATAGAAAAAAAATGGGGAATTATTATGACAAAATGACGTGGAATACAGTATATTTTTAAAAAAAAGTGACAATTTATTGTAGTGATTGTTCAAATTTGTAAGATGTTGCATAATATAATGCATATACTTACTAAAGTGCAAAATATGTTTATCTTTTATTATTATTATTATTTATGAGCACCATATGAATTTTTTTGTATATGTTGTTGTAATTTTAGGATACCAGATTCTCCACATGAACCAGATTTAGAAATTGTTCCAGCACAAGAACCTAAAGTCATTCCTTTAGATGAAGTAAGGAAATGGATAACTAATATTTTTAAAGAGATTTATTAGTTATTATGTATATGAAAATCATTTAAACTATTATAGTCATATTGTTTGTAAATTAGTGTATCATATGCATACAAAATAGTTGTTCATTTTATAAAAGAAGAAAAATGATAAAATATTTGTAAAAATCCAAATTTTTCTGTCCTTTTAATACAATACGTAATTAAATGAAGAATGAAAAGTTTGCAACCATTATAACAATAAAATTATGCCTATGTAGATTAGTTAATTATTAGTAGGCAATTAACAATAGATGTAAAGAATGAATGCACTTCCATTTAATAATTGTCAAAATTTAACCTTTGCTGTTATTCTCCAATAGCAAGAGTTAGCATATATTTCCATGTATAAGGCAAAAATTTTAGTTATTTTCGGAACTTTTTCTGAAGGTAATTTGTGGATCTTGGCTTGAACAGATTCACTAATCTAGTAAAAAATGTAGGTACTTTTTGTACATTAGCCAGGAGCTAGCAGTCATTGCCAAATATCACACTTGTTTATTTCTTTAGTTTATATTTGTTATGAGAAAATTTTAAAATGAAATGTTATTTTATTTTCAAAATTATTCATAGTGCTGGTTTTGTGTTTTGTCATCATCATGATAAATCTTATATTGGTGAAATTGCACCCCGCTTTCCCATTCTCGAACATGTTTTTCATTTAATGCCAAGCAGCTAAGTTGCTGTTAGAATTTTCATCAAACAGATTTGAAATTTTCCATATAAGAATATATTCTCTTCCAACTCATCTTTCAAATAAAAATCAAAATGGCATCCCCTCCCCCTCCATAAAAGGTTAGCACAGAGCTTAGAGATAGCATACAAAACAGCAAATGAATGGAGGAAATGTGTTGCCTTCTGAAAGGGTTACCAGAGTTAAAACTATCGTCTTTGACATCTGGAGTTTTACTTTACAGCGACTGGAAAACAATCTGCATGTTTTACGTGTTTGGCAATGTTTTCGCATGTATGACGACATGTTTGAGTGTTACAGAAATGCCCCCCTTTCCACCCAAAGGCTTTAGCTTTGGATTTTGGATAAAATTTTGAAGAAGGAAACATGCTTCCGCCTTATAAACATAAATGCAGTTGCACAAACTGGGAGCATTATGCATTTTTTCCAAACTTTTTTAACCTTAAAAGATGTGATTATATTCTAAAGAATGTTTTTAATATCAACTTGTTTTCACAGGAAAATTCTATTGGCTCAGTAGTGGATTATTCAAATTATAAAGCTCCAAAGCCTCAGTTACCAGAAGTTTTAACATCCTTAATTCGATCAACTGCCCAGACTCAGAATCAGAATATTTCTCAAGAACAACAGGTATATTTTTTCTTATTTTATGTTTATCCTTCCTGTTTTCAGAACCTTTGAATCTATTATTTAAGAAGTCCATATTTCAAAATGCAAGCAACTTCTGGGTGCGTCTTTCACAGGATTTTCCTTATGTATTTGGGTCATCTTCAATTAGTAATTTTACTTGAACCTAAAGTAGAAATCTCTGTGTGTGCACACATAAAAATGTCTTTGCTTAATAATAATATCTCTTGTTTTTCATTTAAAATGCTTCAAAAGAAAAATATTGGTTTCAAGTATAAAAAAATTTAGCCTTCAGAATTTTCTAGTACATAATTTAAATTTGAAGTTTATAATATTGTTTTAGTAATAATCTTTTAACACAGTTTCATATTATTTCATGTTCATTAAAGTAGAAAGAATCAGCTGGTTGTGTACACAAAAGTATTTAAAAAAATTTTTTTAGAGTTAATGTAAGTGAGATTTTTTTAATGAATAATACTTGTAGCTTTTGTAAAATGGCTAATGTTAAAAATAATCAAAAGGTTAATGTTTTCATGTAGGTTATGTGTAGTGCCCTTTTCTTTTTTTACATCATACATTGTTTTATTGTTATTACATTTTTTTAAAATTTAAGCAGTTTTACACACATGCACAAAATTATTTGATATTTCTGAAGAAATTTTTAAAAGTAATGGCTATAATGTTAATTTAATGGTTTATTACGATGAACAGATGACTAATGTTGAGCTAAAATTATTTCATGTTTTATTTCTAAAATAGTTTTCTTTTACTTTACAGATGCCAAGTGATCTTAATGGTATTTTAAAACAACCTTTATTAAACCATGAGATTACCAATCAGCAACATATTCAAGTACCATCATCTTCACCATATGATCCAGGTAAATTTATTTTTAATATTAGGATATATGTTTATTATAGAATGTTTCACATACTATATGGCACATGTAATGCTCAATTATAAAAAATATGGCGTATAATTTTTTACACAATTGCAATGAAACTGAGCTGAACTGGTATGGAAGTGGCTGCATTAAAAGTTAGATTTTGTTATTTATTGAAGAAAAAAAGATTTTTTTTTAATTTGACATTGCTAAAATACATATGTTTTTATCATTTAAAACACTTCTGTGATTGGAAATAAGAGGATGCTTATTTTTACTGCTGATTGCAGTAAAAATAAGAGATGCATAACTAGATGTTGCAGTCCCATATACAAAATTTGAACCTTCTATGGCTAATCGTTTTAGAGTTGTACAAGATACTTACATACATTGTGGAAAAAAAGTCCTTTGTTTTGTGTGTACATATAAGACATCACACAAAAAAATCGTCCAGTTGGATTTCGGAAACAGTTAAAATGAAACCTGAAATATTCTGCATTTACAGACCTGCTTATTTCATATAAAGAAGCAGAAAACTAATGTTATAACTCCTGGTCTGAGAAAAAGTAAAAAACAGAAATATTCAGAATTGGAGAGGAAAATTGTTTTAACTTGCTCACATGGACCCACTGTAGTTGTTCTATGACAGGATTATAGAATATTCTTGAACGTTGAGAGTCCAGATGCTGACAGATTAAAAATATTTATTTGCATTAAACAAAAATGCATGACAGGTTTTTTGGTGGGAAAATTCTCTCTCAATGCCATAGTGACAAAGATATTTAAAATATTCTAGGAATAATTTTTTGGTAAGCTGGACAAGTTACCAGAATTACTCCATGGATAATTCTTTTCTCACTAGTAGCACTTCTCACCTGATCTCCAGTGCATGTTAATATGCATACTTCATTTTCTGATCTAACATTTGTTGAAGGGTTAAATGAAAAGTCATTATCTACATTAAAATATCTTGGTGATAATACTAAATTTTCAGTTATTAACTAAGAAAAATATAAAGGCTGCAAATTATGAGAACTTAAAGCTTCCCAAAAAGCAAGCTAAGCATAGCAATTAGTTTTTTCAAATGGAGATATAACACTAAAAAGATGTGTGATTTTATGAAATGTAACACTTTTTAAAAATCAGTAACTGTTAGATCAATTAGCATCTATCAAAAGGAAACCAGTGTTAAAGAAATTGCATTTGACTTTCAAATGTATCAGTTGCTGCTAGCCTAATTGAAAGAGCTGTTAGTGGGGAATGGATGATATGTAGAAGGAAATAACTGCACCATTGAAATTAAAAGCTCTGTAGTTATGATGATGACATCAGAACTGTATAGAAACTTCATGTGACATTTTGTAGATGGCATAAATGACAGTTTTATATTTATTTGTGAACCCGCAAATAATCTGATGTTGAGGCATTTACAGGTCATTTGGGGAGGGGGAGAATGAAGCAAGAAACTGCTGTGAAACTAAAGTCTAAAATTAGTAGCATTCATGGTGTTTCATTGATCTGACTGTATGTCCTTTAGAAACTGCTGTACAGAAGCATTCCTCCCAAGCATAACTAATGTGCATCAATCCAATCAGATTCTAAAATAGTAGATAATGGGATGAAATGATTTGTATTTGTCTTTTATCATTTTAATTTCCACTTGAGGCAGACCATTATTTTAAATTGTAACAAAGCATGGTAGATATTTGTATTCCTAAAAACCTATTGTACATATCATTGCATTATTACCATAAAGATATATGTGAATATTTATTTTCTATTTGTGTTTAAAAGCAGTGTTGTATCTTATATTAGAGCATTTACAATTTTTTATTTAAAAGAGCTGCGGCTGTCTGTTTTACCTTTCCAATAATAGTGTTGCCCATTACCATTTTTGCATAATCTGGATTCTATTATGTGTTAAACCAGTGAATTTTTTCTCAGGTTACGAAGAAGTAAAGAAATTATTCAAAGTGCTGCAGTTTATTAAAATTTGTCATCAAAATTCCTCCTCCCTTGATTAATTTCATTATGTCTTTTCAGCGGAACCAGTATCTGTTATGTCTTCAAACAGTTTACTTGGACCTCCTCCACCGTTACAAAATATGTTTGGTATGTCACAAGATGTCCAAAATATGAACTCTCAAAATGATTGGCGGCCATCAGAAGTGATACAGCCTGATCAGTTTTTTGGTGGTTATATGAATCCAAACATGGTTCATGATCCAGTTCCTGGCATGAATATGAGACCACGAATGGTGCAAGAAATGTTCCGACCTCCTAACATGCACAAAGTTCCACCTCGGGGAATGGGTAGGTTTTCATTTTAATTTTTCACTATAAGAGCTCTGGGGCATTTAGACTATCTGAATTTCACATTGAGAATGATTGTGTTAATTAAAACTTTATATTTTTTGTGTTATATGTTTCCTTTTCCTTCTTTCAGGTCCTCGACCAAGAAATGTTCACAAAGTTCCATGTCGACACTTCATTGCAGGAGGTTGTCGATTTGGCATGAAATGTTCCTTCTTACATCCTGGAATTAATGGGCCTCCATTATAGTGTAATTAATGGGCCTCTGTTATAGTGTGATAGACAGTTTTCCATCTGAAAATGTGCCTTTTCAGTATTACTGTGATATGGACATTTCATTCATGGCTTCCATTATTGACTATTACTGCTTTTTGAGAAAGCAGAAGCCTGTCTCATGCCATTAATGTACATACTATTTATTGTATAGATTGTGAACAGATACCACTTGGAGCTGAATTCACAGCCTAGTATTAATAATTGAACAGAAATCATCAAGTGACTTCTTTTGCTTTGGTTTGCATTCCACATAAAGGGTGTGTCTAATTGGACAGCTGTTAAGTTCCATAAACTTTATAAATACAGGATTGCTGATTTAAGTTTGTAGGAAAATATGCATTTAATCATGAACACAATGTATGATAAGTGAATTGGTTTAGTGGCATTGCTTTTGTTTTGACAAAGCATAAATTTTCATCTGTTATTTTATGCATGCTGAAATTTGTTACTATGGTCTTGAAAATGTGTACTTTGCTGAAAATATTGTTTTCTTTTTTTCAAAATTTCAGTGCAGAACCAAATAAATAGACAGTTTTAAAATGGAATTTTAAATTTGTTTCTTAATCTGATATTTGCATTTTAATTGGTCAGCTTTTCTTTAAGGTAGGTGTAATTCATGGGGATCTACCTTTTATTTCTGGGAGTAGCTAACAATAAAATGTGCAAATATGCCGCAGATGAGTAATTGTTTTCATAAATAAAAAAATATTAAGAAAGGTTAGCAGACATGAAGTTTTGCAAGTTTTCCCTAAATTTTTCTCTGTGGCATGCTTTAAAAAATTTTACTATCTAGCTCATTTTCCCAATTTTTATATGGATAAGATTATTGATATATTTCATCATTTGCTCACAATGTCAAAGCCTTTGACAATTTTTAGTTTCTTTTTTAGATGCACTTTTTTTTATTTCTGTACATATTTTACTGTAAATATGTTGTATAGTATTATGTTTTTTGTATGTAAAAATGCAACACTTGACTGAAAGTTTATTGCAAGTAATATAAATGTTTAAGTGTGTATATGTGTGTATGTAAATATATGTGTGTGTGTGATGCTCGTATTTGAATTTCTTTCTGAAGAAATTAAAAATTAATGTGCATTTAAGAAAAAGGTGCTATTGAGCAGAACCAATTAAATTTCTACCAATTAAATTTCTAAATTAAATTTCTAGAGAATTAAATTTCTTAAATTTCTCTAGAAATTTAATCAGTAAAATTTTAATGTTTTGTTTTATTACAATGCTTGCAGTTCTTTCAGCCAAGTAATGTATAATATGTATATTGTAAAAAGAAATACTGAATATCTTTTATTTGCAGTTATATAAAAAAAGTATTAATTGAATTTTAACTGTCTTTTTATTTTTCAAATTCATGGCACATACCAGCACATTTCAAGCATATCAAATATATGATAATTTCGTTATTTTAAGGTACATGTTTTGGTTTTCCAAAAAGCATTCTTTTGAGTGCTGCTCTTTTTCTTCCTCTTTTTCGTTTATCTGAAGGAAACAGATTTATCATTTAACTTCTCACCAGTATTTCATTTTTAAACCTTTTAATTATTTCAAATTTAAGTAATAAAAACTTACCGTGCTTAATTTCTGAAATGCTTTCTTCATGTATCTGCTAAAAAAAAGTGTATTTCAAAATATATATTTTTATCAGTTTTAACATGAGCTTTTATGGAAACACTGATAAATGACTTTGTCCTTCCCCTTTTATAAAAACTATTAATTTTATTGTAATGAGTTATAAAATAGGTCGTCTATTATTTTGTGAAATACAGTAATTTTTAATAGTGTGACCTTGCTTTCATAGAGTAAAATTTGTTCTTAGGTATGGGTTGGTTGCCTGTGGACCTGCCCCACCCCCCCAACACACAAAAAAAATCTGGTATGTACACCACATGACTTCCTTGTTCGGAATATTAAATTATACGCATTTTGCATTTCATTTAAACTTATTGCATTGAATTAAATGTACTTCGTCGATAGCGCATAAGCCACAATAGATTAAATGCACTCTTTAAAATTCACTACATTTTTTTACCATAGCGACACTCTGGTGTTAGATTCACTTAACAGCATTACATCTCATTCATTTTATAACTCGGAATGCACAAAAATTACGTACATCTCAAGAATTATCTAATCGTAGTCACATGTTCTGTTAAAATACTATAATAAATCTAAAGTGATGTAAACAAACAAACAAAAAAAAAGTTTTTCACAGACGATTCAGTAATTCTCATTCAATTAATTCAGTTCTCACTTTGCGACAAGGCAAAAATACATTAAAAACTCAAAATATCTATATTAAAAATTATAAAGTAAATCTTAAACGCTTATTTCCTCGAATAAAGTCCAGAATGGTTTAAGTATGATTTAATTTGCAATAATTAAAGAAGGTGTTATATTTGTTGTTGTGAAGCTTAGTTTCTCTATATCGGCAATTAATCCACTATTCTCCTAACTTTTAAATGTAAACAAAAAAAGGGCTGCCATGGGAAAAATTATTATGCTTAGCCGCAATTAAATAACTTTTAAATTGTTGATAATTCTACAAATCTTGCATGCAGATTTACTAAAGGCATAAAAATATAACCGGAAGATAAGAACAACATAATTCAATCATTTTAAATAAAAAAACTGAGCCAATTAACAGAATGGATATATATATACATATATACTTTTGGTGTGGCCGATTGCAACCAACTTAATCATGCGAGATCATTAACCAATAACTTAATCAGACGCCACGAAAAAATCTCTTGAGAATCCATTTTAATCATTTTTCAAATCTTTTTTGGGGAAAGCGGACCCAATACTTCTTTTTTACTTCAAGGAAGTAAAAAGAGATAGAGGTGCTGCCAAAAAAAATTGTGAAAGAGTTTTAAAAACTTTGTAGATAAGAAGGGTTTTATTTTTCAACAAGCATTCAATCCTGGCAACCAAGTATTAAAATCTCTGACCACCAGTTATTTGACCTGGCTCCAATAAATGTGAACGGGCAGACTGAATGGGATTTTTCATGGTTTTTCATTTTGTGGATCTACATTACATAGCCAAAAAAAGGTTAGCCAAGGCTGAACCCATTGAAAGACAAATTAATTTTTTTTTTTTTTTTTTTTTTACTGTAATCTAGTGAGTGTTCAAAATGAAAACTACTGCTAGTGGCCTTAGAAAGAAGAATTCTGAGAAAATCGGTTATCAATGTGCACAAAAGCAGGTTTAGCGTCATGTCAGAGCTGAATTATAAATATTGGGTACTTGAAAATGCCAGGCAGTTTTTCATTTAACATGAATAATTTTCACCTTTAAACTCTTTGTTCCCGACATTGAGCGAACACAGTTCGTGTTGTGCCCATGACCTTGGAATGCTGAACTTCACCATGTGCCTGAGTACATATTGCAGCTAAGCCTACATGCAAAAATAATTCCTATAAAAACTTAATTTTTATCTAAATATTTTGCATGTGTTATTTGAATGTTATTTTATATTATAACAAAGAGAAAATCCTAATATTTAAAATACAAATTCATGATAAGTATAAAGTATGATACAATACAAAGTCCGAGATCCGGACGTCCAATATCCGGAATGATCCAAAATCCAGACCTTAAAGCCACCAACATAAATTTTGGTCGGGAATTTTTCTTTACGCTTTATGCATGCGCATTTGATTTTTCTCCCCTTAAAAAAACATGTGGATAATCGCGAGTCTTAATTTCGCTTCGGCACTAAATAAAATAAATACCTCGGTATTGAAGAAACAACAATTTTAGCATGATTTTGTGTAATCAATAATTTGCCTCCATAGCTGCGTATCTGCTTGGCATACGAGGGTTGGAACTTTAATAGTGGCAACTATTTATTTACAAGGAATACAAAAGTGATTCATGTCACCATGTTTTACAGTCCTTCAATATAGTCGCCAGCATTGTATACAACCCGTTTCCAATGATGTGGAAGTCGCAGAATATCTGTAGCAGCGCCTGATTTGTTGATAGTTTGCATGGACCGGTCTACTGCCGCAAGAATCTTAGGAACAGTTTGGAAGCGAGTGCCACGAAGTGGTTCCTTCATCTTAGGAATTAAGTCATAGTCACAAGGGCTTAGATTTGGGGAGTATGGTGGATGGTAAAGCACTTCCCAGCCCCATCGCTTGAACAAATCAGTCACAGCTTGCGCTGCGTGCGGCCGAGCATTGTCATGCAAAATGAGAGGGGCGTTTTGCAGAAAGTGTGGCCGGCAACAGCTTGCAGGTCTGACACTCGGACGACCTGGCCGCAGCATGTCTGCCACGTTTTGGCGTCCTTCATTGAATGCTTTCACCCATCTTGCTACGGTTCTGTAAAGCAATGCAGATTTCCCGCAAGCTTCTTGAAGCCCTTGATGACACTGTCGTGTTGTACGACCTCTGGCACATTCAATTTTTATCCAACATCGTTGTTCTTGTTTTGAAAACATCCTGACAACACTTACTTTAGACCGCGAGCTAATACAAGGATCCGTTCTTCGTGTCACTCCGCATGCGCATGACGTAGGCAGGACGAGTCTTTTTGCGGAGATGTAAAGTAGGTATCTAGTTCACGTGTGGTATACGCGATATTCTTTGGTTTTGTTGCGTAGCGTGTTTTCAGCTGTGTTGCCACTATTAAAGTTCCAACCCTCGTATATCTCAAACCGAAACATTGTTGATTTTACAACTACTAATGTTTTATATCCCTGGCGAATGATTATTTATTATATTTTGCTTTCATCGCCGTATGTTTATCAACACATGACAACTTCAGGAATGACTCGTGCAGCGATGCCTAAACTATTTTTTATATTAGTAATTGAATAATAAAGAGTGTGGAAACCGACATAACGCTTGGCGATGATTATAGATTTAAGTTAAATGTTGACAAGGAAAAATTTAACAAAAAATTCTTTCCGTATGCTACAAATAGATATTGTTAATGATACTCATAGGGCAAAAGATTACATTAGTGCTATTTGAATTAAGAATAACTGATTTTTTATTCACATAAACCCAGAACCGGCGCCAGAGCTCGTATGGCCGCACCCGGCGGCAGAATTTAGAAAAGACAAAATTTTTGGAATTTAGACAAGCAGCGAGTAACAAAATTAAGGGATGCTAAAATTTTGAGAATTTAGGAAAAGCACTGGTACTTGACCCAAAATTAAGGGACGGCAAAAATTTAGAGCTTAGGGAGGCGCTTGGTAGCAGAATTTATGACCTGCAGAGACTGTGCCAGGCAGCAAAATATCTAGCACTGGCCCTCAGTAAGCTATATGTAACTAAATAAATACAATTCAGGCTTAATTGTCTCAGTGCGCTATAGAAGCAAAACAAAATTTAATGAAACATTGTCTTTCGTCGTCATGTTACATAGCCAATAATGGATAGCGGATGTTGTTAAGCTAGGCTAAAATTATACTTCACTGATTCCAAAGCATTTCAGTTAATATAGCAGATTGCACTGTTTGTTAACTTTCTGATTTCACCCAATTTGTTATGTTTTGCAGGTTATTATAATTAGAGCAATTTTATGAAAACTAAACTTTGAACTTTCGATTATGTTGAAAAGAGTTTCTAATTTTGCAGCTGCAACAGGATCTACAACGCGAAAGCATGTTTCGATGTCCAATAAACAAAAAATGGATATAGGTATATCCGTCTCAAAATTATGCAAGGAGTATGGCATTGGAAAGAAAGGAACTTTATAAATTTTTAGGGGATTCTGACACCCTACTCACAATGAATAACAGAAAAATTATTCGCTATGCTGAAAGTGATGATTGAATGGTCAGACAGAGATGCAGTGAGGTCATGCCATTGACGAGTTCAGTGCTAATGGCTCACGCCAAAATATTTCATTTAGAAATGAACTTAAAAACTGAGTGCTTGTATTTGACAGATTAGTTAATCAAATTTTTAAAATCGCCATGGTATAATGCAATTAAAAATTTCAGGTGAAAATGCTTCAGCTGATACTGAAGCTGCTGAACTATTTGCAGATGAATTCAGAATTCATTGAAAACTAATTAATAGCGAAACATTATCTGCAGAACAAATTTATAACGCTGATAAAACTGTTCTTTTCTGTGGCGATCTCTACAGAAAAGGAGGAAACATTTAAAAAAGGAACATTTAAAGGAGGAAAAGTTTTTCCCGTTATATATCATGCAAATAAAAGAACATGGATGACACAAGCGTTAATGTATGATTGGTTTGAAAATCGTTTCATACCCGAGGCTCGGCAAAATTTGAATTCGGTTGGTTTACCTGATGACGCAAAAATTGTTCTGATTGTAGAAAACTGTACGGCTCATATTTAATATATCCGAGTTATTCTTTCCTCCAAACTGCACATACATATATCATTCACCCTATGAATATCGGAATAGTGCGCTGGCTGAAATGGAATATAAAGTAGCATTTTAAAAATCCATGTTAAATTTCTTGAATAACAGCAATACTATTCAAGAATTTTTTAAAATTTTTTAGCGTAAAATTTGCTGTGTGGATCATCGTAAGATCGTAGGAGGCGAATATAGTATGTTTACTACACCAGACCTTTCTGCTGTATTGACAAGATTTGGCTGCAAAATTTAAATAGTTAGTTACATTACTAGATCAAGCATAGAATCAAGACAAGTTTTTCCAAATTTTCCTTAAGAGGATAAAACAACAAGAGGGCAAGCAAGGTAAATAATAAGATAACAGAGTCTAAAAAACTACTTGTCTATTAGGATTGAATAATAAAGTCCTATTAGATTTGTCAAAATACCTAAAAATCATGTGATACGCATTCATATACTGTCAGGGGCTGTAGGCATTAGGCAAAATGGGAATGTGTGTTAGTTAAGGGTCCGTGACACTTAGCCGACGGGACACTTAACCGACACCAATTAGCCGACAAGACATTTAGTCGACACGGGCACTTAGCCGACATGGACAGTTAGCCGACAGGACATTTAGTCGACACGGAAAGTTAGCCGACAGGACATTTAGGTACGAGACACTGAACTGTCAAGTCATTTAGTCAACAGGACACTAAGCCGACAGTGACGTTTAGCTGGCACGTAGCCAAATTGAAAAAGTGTTGAAATTTTTCGTCAGGGAATATGATTTAATTTTCGAAAGAAAAAAATAATTTTTCACGTACGTCATAACGGTCACTTAGTTGCATTTTAATATGGTATCTGCAGAAATTGTTCGTAAAGCTTCTGCATTTAATCAACTGGGTTTCTTTGAACACTTTCACAACATTAATTTTTCACATCATTAATCATTTCTTGTTTACTTAATGATATTAATTTTCCATTCTTGCTCCTTCAAAATGCTTTCAAATTTCTAATATCTTTACGTTTCATTACTATTTTACTCATCACATAAATATCTAAATGTTCTTTACGTTTCATTACTATTTTACTCATCACATAAATAGCTAAATGTTTACTGATAGTGAAAATATTACTTAAATATTGAATTTACGGATAAGTCGAGAAATTTCGTAATTCATAGTAAGATTAAATAATTAGTTCGTACGTGTGAGCTAAAACGTCACTGTCGGCTTAGTGTCCTGTTGACTAAATGTCTTGACAGTTAAATGTTCCGTAGCTAAATGTTCTGACGGGTAACTCTCTGTCTTGGACAAATGTCCTGTCGGCTAACTGTCCGTGTCGGCTAAATGACCGGTCGGCTAAGTGTCCGTGTCGGTTAAATGTCCTGTCGGTTAAATGTCCTGTTGGCTAAGTGTCCATGTCGGCTAAATGTCCATGTCGGCTAAGTGTCCCTGTCGGCTAACTAGTGTCGGTTAAGTGTCCCGTCGGCTAAGTATCCGCGACCGGTTAGTTAAAGGATGGAATCAAGAAATTTGATTTACTCACTGCTCTTTGTTCTCTTCAGCTAGTGAATAGTAAACTTCACCCATTTTTTTTTATTTCGTTGATTTATTGCTGTTTTCATCCTGAATTCATCGCAAAATTGTTTTTCACTGGAGGAACCAGTTCTGGATAGGATGCCTCATACATGGAGCAGATAAAGGTCAAGGAATAACAATATTTTATTGTTGTAACTGCTGTTTTATGTTGTTTTGATGCCTACTACACCATCTCTGCTATACATCTATTTGGCTCTACTATAGCATCTGGGCGGCGGCATGATGTTTAAAGTTTTAGAAGGTATTTTGAATGGAATAAATTATGGGCTGGTCAAATTATTTCCTATTTAAAATGAAAAGTAATATTTGAACTAGCATTTCTTTTGGAAAAAATGGAGAATAAAAAGTGTAATTTCATAAAGTATGAAAAAAAAATAATTCCATAATGTTAGATAAACAATGTCAAGAAATGTGAATTTAAGAAGGGCATGCATTGTTCAGAATTTCTAATCAGATTACAAATGTCAGTAGGTCATCATATCAAGGTTCATGCATCAGTATTTTCTTCTTGAGTGGAAATTATTGTCTATGAAAGAAGTCTTACAAGCAGAAAAGTCCTGGTTTTAAGTGCCAGTCAAAAGACCTTATTTCACATCTTTTTTGGGGGGCAGGATTATAAATGTTAAAAATTTAAGCTACTTTTTTGGATTTCCTTTATGTGAAAATGGGGTTTAATCTTTCTTAGAAACTCAGTATGGAAAATTATAATTTTTTAATAAACTTCTTTCTCCTTACCTACACTGGTGTGCAAAAATTAAGGACGAAGTCGAAAAATTAGCATGTCAGCTGAACGAAGAGGCAGAGCAGACAGAAAGACCAATCAGGAGATTAAGTAAGGTCATGTACGGTAGACGTAATGTACGGTAGACACAGATATGCAGGTAGACGTAATGGGGGAGTGTCTGAGTAGTATAAAGCATGTTGTCGGTGTAAGATCAGTATTTCTGGCAAAGAGATTGCACGCCGTATAGCAGTTAAAATCACACCGAGTTGCTGCCTCAGGGAGAAATGGCGAATAATCAGTCTGTTAGACGACATCTGGATGCTTTTACTCGAGGTCGAATCATTGGGAAGTTGGAGGAAGGCCGCAGTGTGACAAGTGGGGCTGCAGAGTCCGGAATTGCTCACAGCATCGTTTCACGACTTTGGAGACAATTTCAAACTACAAGAACAGCTATCCGGGGCTTTAGTAGTGGTCGTCCACGAGGAACCACACCCGCAGATGACCGGTATATTGCCTTACAGGCCAGAAGAAACAGGCGGCAGACAGCGGGAGAAATCGCTAGACACACGACACAGGCGACTGGACGACCGATATCGCGTTTTACCGTGGCCAGAAGACTGCACGGTGGTGGTCTGTTTGCACGACGCCCTGTACGGTGTGTACCTCTAACGCCTGCCCATCGGAGAAGGCGTTCTCTGTGGTGCCGGGAACACCGGTATTGGAGAGACAATGAATGGGGACGAGTACTCTTTACAGATGAGAGCAGATTTAGTCTGAGTTGCGATTCTAGACACATACACATCTGGACAGAGCGGGGAACACGCAATAACCCCTTCAACATCATCAAAAGGGACTGTTTTGGAGGTCGCGGAGTTCTCGTTCGAGCAGACATAATGCTTGGTAGCCGGACCGACCTTCATATCTCCCAAGGAGGTTCGTCACCTGGGACTGCTATTGTAACGAGGTTCTTCTTCCTTACATGCGTCTTTTCACAAGGGCTATGGGTCCTCAGTTCCTCTTCATGGACGACAACGCTCCACCTCATCGCACAGTTACTGTCGAAGAGCTGTTGGAGAGTGAAGATATTGAACACATGGATTGGTCGGCAAGGTCTCTGGATCTAAATCCCGTCAAGCATGTACGGAACTTACTAGGGAGACCCGTGGCAGCACGTAACTTATCGCCAGTAACGATTCCGAAACTGCGATTGGTGCTACAAGAGGAACGAGCAGCAGTGTCTCAACAGCTCATTAACAACCACATATCCAGCATGCACAAATGATGTGAAACCTGCCCAGCAGTTAGGGGAGATCATATCCCCTATTAAAGACCGGATGTTTCTTGCTGGACACCCATCGGTTTCGCCTTCAGTCGCATTGCGCTCCATGCTACTTTTTCAATAAAGCTTCTTTTTATCCCTCTGATTTCTCTTTTAGTAAGTGTTGCTTACATTACTCATGTCCTTACGTATTGGAGATCTTACGGTATTAAATGTGTTGATTTTGAAAGCTTTTGTACAAAGTTATATTGAAAAAAGCGTCTCGTCCTTAATTTTTGCACACCAGTGTATATTACTAAGAAAATTAAGTTTTATGGAAATGTCTAAAATCAAAATTAATTTGATTTATTGCAATAAAATTATTTGTCAAGAAAAATATTTTTAAATGCATTTCCTACCTCCAAGTCAAGAATATTATTACTTCCAGAGAGCTTAATTTCTTCTAGACTACCAATTACATCATCACTCTCCTAAAACGTAATTTGAAAAATTAACTTTAATAAAAGGTATTTTTAAGTTCTAGTCCTATTGAAAAATTTCAGTTAATTTCTTTCTTGTTCCTTAGGTGAGAAATAAGTCTCCAATGCAAAATGCTCTGGTGAAATTTTGCCTTAAAAAACACCTGCTATTCAAATTCACGAGTATTTCTTGAATTTATTAATTTAAAAATGTAAACGTCATGCAAATTTGTTTGCGTGAGGTTTTTTTTTTTTTTTTTTTTTTATTTTTTGTTTTTAAATTTTAAACTTTTTTTTTTTTTTTTTTTTTGTTTATCTGATGTTTTCAAATTGTAAACTTCTAATTTATTTAGATTGTTAAGTTTCTTCAGAAAATTTTGATGTTATAATTGAGAGTTAAAAAACTTAGAATCTTAACAAATAGCTGACATACTTGAAATGAATGGTTAGAAAAAATAATAATAATAAGGGAAGATTTACCTGTTAAGGGTTGACAAATCAACAGTTTCCACATATCTAGTTAATATAGTTTAAGCTTTTAAATATGCAAATTTTATACTTCAATAAGTTTTTGATGTTATTTTAAGCACATTATGCGGCAAATTTAATATTCTACTACTTAAATAAACATCTAAATTCAAAAAATGCGTCATTTATTAATTTAGTTACTTTGGATCAGGGGGGGTCATAATCTAAAGATGCGGTATTAAAATAGGGAATTTGGGAAAAAGTAACATGCTAAGTAAATGTAACTCTTAATAAAATATTTTAATTTAATTTAATTTTAGCGGAAGGCCTTTCAAGGATTCAAGTAGTGTCGTCTTTTTCATCTGTAACCAAAAGAAAGGCAAGTAGCAGAAATAGAAGGAGAGAATGAAAAATTTTTGGGAGTATGCTATTAATTACCCGTGGTGCTCTTCATAATGAAAACAAACAGCAAGCAGTGCCATCTAAGGACTGAAACTGAAATGAGAATTTACATACGAGGCGTATTCGGAAAAGTACCGTTTTGAAAAAAAAAAAAAAAGTAAAACAATTTTTTTCGAATCCAATTTTATTTTTACATGCAAATACATGTCTTAAACTATTTTTTACATAGTTTCCGCCAATCATCAAACACTTGTCATAGCGGGTGACCAGTTTCTGTATACCATCGTCAAAGAAACTTCCCGCCAGTTTCGTTAACCACGACTCCACAGCATTTTTCGTGCCATCGACAGATCCAAAGCGCTTGCCACCAAGCTCGCGCTTCATGTGCAGGAACAAGTGATGGTCGGACGGCGCCAAGTCCGGGCTGTACGGTGGGCGATCGAACTGCTCCCAATGAAACCGTCGAATTAACGATTGAGTGACACCAGCAGTATGGGGCCGAGCATTGTCATGGAGCAACACAATTCCTTTACTGAGCATTCCTCTTCGTTTGTTTTGAATGGCACGCCTTAGTTTTGTTAAAGTCTCACAATATCGTGCCGCATTAATGGTTTCACCTCTGGGAAGAAATTCAGTAAGCAAAACGCCTTTCCTATCCCAGAAGACAGTGCACATGATTTTTTGTGATGACATTGTCACTTTGAACTTTTGTTTTTTCGGAGAATGAGTGTGTCTCCACTCCATCGATTGTTGTTTCGATTCTGGTGTGAAATGACACACCCAAGTTTCATCACCTGTCACAATTTGGTTTAAAAAGTTTTCTCCCTCATCACTGTACCGCGTGAGAAATGTCAGGGCACTACCAAGTCGCTTTGTTTTGTGAACATCAGTGAGCATTTTTGGAACCCATCGGGAACACAGTTTGCGATAATTCAAGCGGTCAGACACAATTTCGAACAAAACAGTACGTGAAATTTGTGGAAATGCCTCTGAAAGAGTTGTCATTGTGAAGCGTCTGTTCTCATGAATTGCTTCATCAACTTTCCTTACCAAATCATCGGTGACAACAGAAGGCCGACCACTCCGAGCCTCGGCGTGGACATTTGTTCGACTTGCATTAAACATTCTTACCCACTTTCTCACCATTCCATCACTTATCGCGTATTCACCGTAAACTTCTGTCACTTGACGATAAATTTCGGCCGGTTTAACATTCCTCGCGTTCAAAAATTTAATCACGGCACGAATCTCACAGTCAGCGGGAGAACTAATTGTCTTAAACATTTTGAATGTGCACAGCAAACTGAAAACACAACATAGAGCAACCAAAATGGCGACAATTGAAAGTCAGTGAACAAGAAAGACTACTGCGCATGCGCGGGACGCCTACCACAGCGCTGCGACGGCGCTAGAATGAAACGGTACTTAGTTTCCGAATACGCTACATATTTACGGATGAATGAGGAAAATGAGTTACAATTTAAATCATTGATTACAACATAAAGATTTTTATGGATATGGAAAATCTCAAAGGAGATTTCCGAAGGTCTAATTCATGAACTGAAATTTAGTGAATGATTTTGACTTGCAAAACTGAATTTGTGGTTTGCAGCCCAATAACGCTGGGCAAGCGTTGATTTATTTGTTTCCTTTCAGAATTCAATTTTACCTTCGAAAGTAACTTTTTTTTCCTTAATGCGACATTTTAAAACTCGTTTTGTTTTTTTTTGAATGTATGTCAAGCTGCCCTGGCGATGATTGCTATCAGTTTCCTAAGAATTCATGTCGGGAACAGAGTTTTATTAATTGGACAGAATTGTGTATTTTATTAATAAAATAAAAAAAAGTAACGCGAAATTTCTATAAAATGCATACAATTCTATAACTGATAGTATAAAAGATTTAACAAAATAACTATTATTAATTAGAGCAGAAGAATGTATCATCATCTCAGAGGTGAAAAATTTTTAATTGTTTCTTGCATCTGTGCCATTTATTGGTTTTTTTAGAGTCAGAAATTTTGTTTGCTTTTTCAATAGGAAGTTTGTCTTCAAAAAAAGATTTTTTTAGAATTACTATCAAATCAGAGCTTTGTTTCTTGAAGCCATTTAATGCTTATCATTCATATATGAGAATTCCATCAAAAAGGGTTAGAGGAAAGTTTATCATATCAATATACAACATGTCCCAAACTCCTCACCCAGCCTTTATTTTCACAACGTTGGCTTGTTGACATAAACTTCCAGTTATAAAAATGTTTTAAATGACGAAAGATTTATTTATTAGCCCAAAGGGCGTTAGGCCAGAAAGGCTATTAATTTCGTTTCGGCATTTTGCGTCGATTCTCTATAAATATCGGTTCACTTTTAAAATTGTTGCCACTAAATAATAGAGCCCTGTATTAAATAAATTAAATAATGAAGAATCTGCATGAATGTACGTATGTTTCTCGCATTGTGAAAAAACAACAGTACCTACAGACATGAAATTCTGAATAACGTAGTCCTCCACTCATGTAGGCATCTGGAAGCCCAAATTTGGAATTTGTTCTATTATCTATTTCATGTTTTATGAAATTTTAACGAATTGATTAAAAAACTCAACGAATTCAAAGCGAGCAATCGCAACACTGCACGGGAAAAAAAACTTTTTATTTTCAGCGCGCGAGGCTGTGTATCGGAAATTCTAAAGATATGTTCTTTTTAAATTATTTTGTGATACTGCTGTTGAATTGAATTTTATGGTTTAAGTGTGGAGAACATGATATTTGATAAATAAGGGTAACACAGAAAGTTAAAAAACGGCCCTTTGAGAGTACTATAAAATCAGGAAGCCTTTCAGATTTTTTTGAATTTTTATATTTAAAAGAGTATTTTTGTATGAAAAAAAAATCTAATTTTTACACGTTACTCCGGTTCTGTACTTTGAAAATTTTGTACTTTATAAAGAATTAAACACAGAAAGTTCACTCTCGTACGGCAAAAATTGATCGAGATATTTAATTTTAAAATTTGCGATATTTGATGTCATTTTGAATAGGTATTGATGGTTCGGTTAATAAAGAAATTAAGATAATTCGAAGTTTATTTTTCGTCTGTTAAATATCACTAAATGATATTCTTTTTTGCAATTTGTTTATAATTTTGTTACATATGGTATGCAAAAGAATTTTAACACAAGTAATTTGAAGGAGAACACAGGTAGTTTTGAAAGTCTAAAATTATGTCATTAATATTCTCACTCGAAGTTTTATTACTTTAGAATCACAATCTGATAACCTGAAAATTCACTAAAATACGAATATTTTTCATTTTTACTTACGGCAAATAATATTACGAGTTCTAATAAGGACGTCTACCAGTGTTTCCCGGGAAACGAATTCTATAAGATTCTACGAATAAAATTTCCATTTCGGGAAAAAAAAAAAAAACTGTGTTCATCACTATTTTTCGCTATAATCTGCACAGAAATGCTCGTCACGCAATTTCTTTACATAAGAAATTTATTTCTGTACTATATTTCATTTACACACAAATGCAAACATTTTGTGTAGGGCTCCTGAATACGATTCCCGAATTTTATATCAAATACCTCGGCCAATTTTTGTAATACGGAAGTCAAACCTTTTGTATTTTATTCTTTATAACGAATAAATAATTTTTCTAAATGTAAGTGTAGGGACCGGAGAAACGTGTAAAAATTTAGATTTCGTATTTTATTCAACATTACTTTTTTTTAACCTTAAAAATGTTGAATTTTTGCGTTACTGAAAATATTTCTGTAAGTATACGTCTACATTAAACAGTTTCGAAAATAAAAGCCGGGACGCATATAAGCATTCTGTACCGCGCCACGCACATAGGGAAAAATCCGTACCTGTGATTGAATATACTTTCCGATGACATCATTTTCTAATGGGCGTAATGGCGTTTAGGCGGAATTCTTACAGTTCTGTTTTTGTTGAATGACGCGCATGAGTGATATGGAAGCTTGAAAATTATCATTTGTATTCTTTGAATAATAATGCCAGAGGAAAAAATTTACATGCAGCCTTCTGCAGTTGGCATCCTGTTTGTGGAATAATAATAACTATAAAATCCTTCAAAGATGCTGTTAATATCAGAAGCAATCCCAAATGCTTAGATTATATAAATAAATGAGTTAATAAATTTAGTGCAAAAAACAAAACACATTGGATTACTCAACGATCTCGACTGAAATGTAAAGGTATATATGCTAGTAAGCATGTTATTATTGAAATTTTATTGCATTCTGTACTTTCCCATTGCAGAAAATATTTCCTTTTGTATATGTTATTTCCATGCTAATGTCCACGTCTTTCACACTTCTAATATTCTAGTAAACGGAGGGGAAAAGCGCATTCAGTGTATTTGCTGAATACACACGTATATAAGAACAACTTACTTCTCTGATAAACACTAGTTTTATACAAAGGTACAATAGATATCACTCATTCAAAAATGGGCAATATTCATTAAGTATATATTTAAGGGAAATATTCAATTTATGCCGGTCTTCTGGCAAACACCCCTCTCTCATGCAGTCTGTTGGAAACAGTCACCCTTGTTACACGGGTTCCTGTGGCTGTATACAGGTTCCGAGAGAGCTGAGAAGGTGTAGCCTCTCTGCTACGCCTTGCTAAAATGCACAAATAGCGATCTTCTCTGGCCGTCGTGTCTCTTGAACGACTTTGTCCAGGCTTTCTCTCGATTGATTCAGTATCCTGGAACTGTTTCCATAGATTACACACGATGCTGGGCGTTAAATTAAACGCTCTGCATATCTGGACTTGTGACTGGCCTGCCTGTAGCCTCCCTACAATTCGCCAACTCATTCCATTATCTAAACGTTGGTGGTTACTCATTTTTACTGTTCCGATATGAATTTAACCAATTGCTTCAAGATAACACCAAGAAATTCGCCAAGGTGTGCTAGGGAACGGAATTCGTCTTACCCTCCAAGCTCTTATAAAGCCTGTTTTTTCTACTGGCTTCGCCTACACACATGTGTACGCTTACGTATTTGCCGTACAAGATTTGCATTTTTATCTACAAGCAGTGATTTTTCTTTCAGTTCAGTGCTTTTCATGCAATTCGATAAAATACGCAAATTCTCTTAATTTATTTCACCAGTGTATGTTAGCTCCCAGCGTTTTTGCTGTTTGTGAAAACTGACTTGTCTCATGCTTTCGGGTTGGGTTGGGTTATTCAATTATGGCAAAGCACACGAGGGCTATCTGCCTAAAGGGAGGGATGCCTTCGTGGAGGACTTTTTAAGGGAAACTGGCTCGTATACACGTTACACATGGGGAAAACCACGAAAACGCTCATGCAGCCAGCCCGTTCGCGGGATTCGAACCTCGGACCGAACTACCAGTGTTCAGCGTCTTTACCGCTCGGCCGCTGGTGGGCTCCCTGCTTTCGAAGATAGCATCTGGAAAGGATCTATATTTAATGAACATGAAACAATGAATTAATGGTCACAAAACCTTTAATACGAAGGCTTTTAAATTAAGAATACATTTATTACGAATTTTTGCACCTAATATTAATATACATTTACGAATTTAGCGCCCTATAAGAAATACTGATTTTCCTCTCTATGAAAAAAAAAAAGCACTACATTTTTTATATTAAATTCACCACAACTACAGTGCCGTAATAAGTCTAATCGGCAACAAAAATATAACGCACGTCATTAATGTAATAATCTTTTCGGTACTTCTATCAAAATGTAAACAAACGGTATGGAGGCATGTTTTCGAGTCTAAGGAGTCAAGGCGTTCCTAAGCGTAGAGGAAATGATGTCATCGGAAGCAGTATCCAATCACAAGGATGGATTTTTTCCCCTATGGGCGTGGTGCGGTACAGAATGCTTATATGCGGCCGGGACATGGCTTATAATTTACGGTATTAAAATTATTTCGGCATGAAATTTAATTATATGGCCCGGAAAATGAGAATTCTTCTAGCAAAGGATGATGTAAAACTAAGAACTAACTGAATCAAAAGAGAAGAGAAGCACTCCAAAGTAAAACATTAAATTAGGAAAAACAACAGTCTTGTGTTTAGTCAAGATTTTAGTCAAGACTCTATCGATTTCGAGGGTAAACTGCAGGGTAA
>KK117068.1:14026-33342 GCA_000611955.2 Stegodyphus mimosarum | reverse complement strand
GTTTATTTATTCCCAAAAATAAATTTATTAATGGTTTTATTTATACCTAATGGAGCAATGGTTTTATTTATACCCAAAAAGATCAAAGAGAATAGTTTCCGTTACTATTTCTACAGATAGATGGCGCTACTTTATCGTTATCGTTACACCTTTTGGCTATAAATACATCCATAGTTTTTCACTCTGTTGAGATTTCTTTGCTCCTGTTGAAAATGGACTCGCATCTGTTTCTCCTCGAGATCGATAGAGTCTTGACTAAAATCTACGCCAAAAACAAGGATGTTGATAAATTATGTGGATGATAGAAGCCAGTATATGTCTAAAACAAGAAAAACCCTACGCTGTTAATATGGCAATATTAGCAACGTAAAAATTATTGATTCAGATTTCGAGATTTACTTATTTGATAGGCACCGACCTTCACATGAAATATCAGCAAAATGAAATTTAAATTATTTATCACTTTGAAGTGCATGAAAAGCTTATTTATATGAAAGCTTTGCCAAATTAAACTTAAGCTGTTATCTGAAGTTAATATGAACGTAAATATTAATATTTTTTTCACCTCATACGGAATAAGCACAGAATAAAATCTAAAATTAGTAACCTTTACTCTGATTTCTGAAATTGAAGATTGTAAAAGTTCTTTCAAATAAAAATCTTCTTTAGACTAAAGGGAGAGAAAATAATAATACATAAATATTTTACTGTGCAATACATTGTTCAGTTAAATACTTATAAAGAATGACCATATCTTTACCGACATAATAGCATTCTGACAAAAAACTGAAATAGCACTAAAAATATCGATATTTCTTACAATGTATTGAGGTTTCCCTTAATTTTTTTAATTCAACGGGCTAATATGAAAATGTCATCTCTTATCAAAATTTCTGAAATAATTCAGATGTTAAGTCGAACCAGGAGATTCTGAAACCCTGCTGTGATACATTCGTATATATATCATACATATATATATGTGATGATTTGCGAATGATGCGGATAGATGTTGAAGCACAAAATTAGAAGCTTGCAGTCGTGGCGGATTTTAAATATTCATTTTATTTCAGTTAAATATATTGCGACCACAGACAAATTTGCACACAAAACGTGTCTGTTTCAGAACACCTAGGTACAGTCTAGTTGGGTCGAAGAGGGCAAGCAGAGTAGAAATGGAAATGCGTAATTATCCAATATGGAGGCTTAATTTAAGTGAAAGGTCTCTATTTGAATTTATTTAATTGAGTGATTAATACTGCTGTAGAATTATTATTGTATATTTGAGTTTTAGTTCTATTTACGTCACCGGCGCTATGTAAAAGTCATATGATATGGATTAATCTAGAAATGGCTCAATCTAGAAAAAGTTATTATAAACAATTGCTATTTTAAGATATTGCTCATACAACAATTGCTCGGATATGTAACGTGTCATTTTCGTCTGCAGCAATCAGCAATGCTCTAAGCTCTTGTCCAGTCACTGTTCATTATTCAAACAAAGCATAGCAAGCTTATTTATAGGCCCTACTGAAGTACGTGGTTAGTTTTCACCCATCCTTTCTCTCTACGTAGGCATAAAGGATGTCCCAAAATAAACGCAAGATTTGAATTTGGCACCATTTTTGCATTAAGTTGTTGGCAACCCTGAAAAAAGAACAGTTTGAAAGCCGAGAATTCAGGCTTAGTGAAAATGGAGCAACGAAATACGATACAACAACGTGTCTTCATTATTGAACAATATTTTTAAATTAATGAAAGTTTGGCGGCCGCAGTTCGAAAATTTTATACAAAATATGGTAAAAATAGTGTTTTAACCTCGTCAACTGTGAAAAGATTAACTGAAAAATTCGTGGATACTGGATCAGTTGGAGACGCTAAACACATTGGTCGTCCAAAAACAAGCCGTTCAAATGTCACTATTGAAGCAGTGCGTGAGAGTGTTGGTGAAAACCCAGAAACATCAATTCGGCGTCGTGGACAAGAATTGCAAATTTCAAGAAGCTCTCTACAGCCTACATTCACAAAAGATCTGTATCTTCATGCTTAAAAAAGTCAATTAACACAACGACTGAAGCCTAATGAGCATGAACAGCGAAGAGAGTTCGTGAAATGGATTATTAATCATCAAAAAGCGGATGCTGGTTTTTCGAGCAAAATAATCCTAAGCGATGAAGCACATTTTCACCTCGATCGCTTTATTAATCACAAAAATTGCCGTGTTTGGGGTTCGTGAACCCACGTGTGATTAGCGAAAAACAAATGCACCCACAACGTGCGATTAGCGACTACGATTAGCGAAAAACAAATCCCCACCAAATGTCTGGTGCGGATTTTGGTCAGGAGACATCATCGGACCATACTTTTTTGAGAATGAGGCTGGTCAAGCAGCAACTGTTAATGGTGCTCGATATCGCGACATGATAACACAGTTCTTTCTGCCGAAATTGGATGATATTGATGTGGCCAATATGTGGTTTTAACAAGACGGTGCACCATGCCATAAAGCCAATGAAATAATTCAATTACTGTATGAGACATTTCCTGATCGTGGAATCTCTCGTTTCGGTGATCAGAATTGGCCTCCTAGATCATGTGATTTAACACCATTATAGATTTATTCTTATAGGGTTATTTGAAGTCAAAGGGCTATGTCAACAATCCCACAACCACACGTGCAATACAAGAGGAAATTAAACGCTGCATCAACGAAGTTCAGCCACAGTTATGTAGAAAGGTCATGAAAAAATTTCGACGAAAGAGTGCGTATGTGCCAGCAAAGCCGTGGAGGCCATTTGCTCGATGTGTTATTCCATAAATAACCCTATCCTATATACTTTATGATTCACTTAAAAAATAAATATCTAAAGACTTAAAACCAGCTCTTATACTGAATTCAAATCTTGGGTTAATTTTGGGACACCCTTTATTAATTAGCCGCCTGGCAGCTACTGTGTTGTAACAATGTGATTTCTTCTTCTTCGCATGCTTTACAGCCGGTTTCCGGCCAAAGCTGCCTCAGCCAGGATCCATCCAACGCCACAATCCTCCACCTATTAACACCAACATTTCCAAACAACCAAAAATTCAAGATCTTTCGTTCAAATGGCATTACTGTATCCTCATCTGTTTTATTCATTGTCCAGTACTCACTTCCATAAAACACCACAGGTCTTAATAGGATCTTGTGCAACTGTATTTCAGCTTTACTGCTTCGATATGTTGTTCTATTAGGAATGTTGTTTCGCTTTTGATTTCAATAGTTATGTCATTATTATTATTTACAGTTGTACCCAAATATAAATTGTTCAACCTCCTCAAAAGCATAGTAATTTATTTTCAGTAGTATCAGGTTATGTCTTCTGTATGTAACTGTCATGAACTTAGTTTTTGCTTCATTGACGGTCAGACCAACATTTTTTTGCTGCTGACTCGAGAGCAAAAAAAGTCTCAATTAACAGTGTGATTTGCGTATATAGAAAACTGCGGAACGCTTGTAGACCGCTAGTGTTGTTCCGATCAAGAATGAATTCTATGAAATTCGTCGTTCAGAAATAAAACGATGTTTTAATTAACAAGCTAATTATGTTTTTCCAAAGTTCCAGTTATCTATAACAGTTTCAAACTATCTTTTATCACGCATCCTACTCGTATGCGAGCTACATCTCTTTATATTTTGCCCACGATTTCTAGTTAATTTGTTCCATCTTCTTCAAAATTATTACAAATTATATATGTAATAAGAATGAAAGGGAAATAAAGCCAAAAAATTAAGAATTACAATTTGAGGTCTACATAAATTCCAGTTTTACAAGAATTGAGGAATTTGCAATATCACCACTGAGAACTCGCACTTTTTCGGAAGAATTTGCACTGCTCACGACACTGTATCACTTTGCACTTAAATACACAGAAAACGAAAATTTGAAGACACGCGCAAACACATCATTAAAAATTTTCAATAGATGTCATTACTACGATTTTTCAGTAATCACGTTGCAGAGATCGACCTTGACACCAATAGAGAAGACACAGAAAAAACACGCAGTAGATATGCAGATGTGAGTATCCATCGGAGATTTCATCACAAATAAATCATGTCGCTTAACAGGCAAAGGAAAGAACACTGCAAACGCGCAGTTTAGTGACCTTCAAAGCACTTTTGAACCCTCCATTAAATCACTTTCCTGACTCACTCGATGATATCCACTGGAGTTTGAAGAAGCTGATACATATTCTCATCGCCTTTAAAATAAATGTGATAATTTAATTGCGTGGAAGACACCCATACTTTTAACTTTCGATTGTCGTCATGCCTCAGGGTGAAGGCATACATGCGAATCTAACAAAAAACTGGATTGTGACGAATCACGGATCTTAATTTTCACACACATACACGCACGCACAGATATATATATATACACTTTAATGATTCAAATATCTTCCCTTGTGTTCGGTGACCTTTTGCCATCTTTCTGGTAACTTGACGATTCCGCACTCGCAGAACTTCTGGGCTTTATGAGCAAAAACTCAACCAAATGCGATTTGAGGTCATCGTTATTACTAAATTTTTTACCATTTCAGAAGTTTCGTAAACTTCGAAATAAATGATAATCCGACGGTGCGATGTAGGAGATACGTCGGGGATGCGACATCACTTCCAACCAAGCTCTAATAATTGTGAGACCTAATAGGACCTTTAATAGTTCTGTAAAAAAGGGCGGCCAATTTTAATTTGTACGTGGACTGTCGACGGTCTCGGACCGGTACCGATATTACGAATTCAATGACTAAAGATGGCCATTTGAGGGTTGGAGGAATTAAGTAAAAATTGCAATGGAGGAGGTGGGATGAACAAGTATGACCTACATAGGTCTGACTGCAGTATTTTTTTTGGGGGGGGGGACTGGGTGAAAGCATAGTTAGTGCGCGAAAGATTAACCGTCATGATTCAAAACGGAGTTTGCTTTTATTTAGTTCTCATGTGTGAGAATAACTTGCCCGAAGCCCTCCGAACATCGGTATCCTAAGCAGCTGCCTCTGTGCTTGGAACCGGTCCTGAATCCACGGTAGGGCACTATAAAGGGCAGATAAACTGTTAACCTGCATATGTATCAATAAAATGAGTTCCATGTCACTGCTCTTCGCAGCATTTTCCATAGAGTCTGAGGAAAGGTCATCAAGACTTGCAAAACATATCAACGTTACCTAACGTGTTGGCTATTGAATGACAAAAATCTACAAACGTCCATTTTCATTTAAACTGAAATATCTAAATTATTAATTGCTCTGAACAGTTCATTGCACATAAAACTATTTTTGGATTACTCAGATTTTCCTACTACCTATGCATATTTCATATATGGATAACCGGGAGTTCAGTGTAAGTTTAAAGACTTTTTTGAATATTTAATTTCCTTAACTGTTCAATTTCGCTAGCTATTTTCGCAAATAATGCTGTGTAATGGAAGATAGAGTAACAAACATTCAAATGCTTTTCGATTACTCATACCTCATCTAGAGTAGTAGCCTTCAGTATTATTCCGGTATCAAAAGATGAGCTAGGCTTTGCTTCCAAAAGCGTCTAGAAGGAAATATTATCATTTATTTAGAAACGTCATTTGCATTAGAATTTTTATACACCAACAGTTACGGAAAATTACATATCACGATTTAGCAAATATAAAGAGATTAACTGAAAAAAAAAACCATCTATAAACGTCATTCAATAGTATTCATATAGTACGTAAGCAGTTATTCATATAGTTTTAAGCGGCCGGCTGCTTACATACTATGTCATTCATATATTTAGAAACGTCATTTGCATTAGAATTTTTATACACCAACAGTTACGGAAAATTACATATCACGATTTAGCAAATATAAAGAGATTAACTGAAAAAAAAAACCATCTATAAACGTCATTCAATAGTATTCATATAGTACGTAAGCAGTTATTCATATAGTTTTAAGCGGCCGGCTGCTTACATACTATGTCATTCATATAGTATGTAAGCAGCCGCCGCTTAAAACAGTTATTACAGAAAATCAAAAAAAAAAAAAAAAATGCGATGTCGCTATTCCATGATTTCCCGCCAATTGTATGTTGAGATATGGAATTGTCGGAATAGCAACGAGTTTTAAGTAAAGGAACAAAGTAAAGGAAGTACTGTTATGAGGTACTTCTCCCACCTTCTTAGTATGTCTTCGCGGTGTAATGGTGAGCACACTCGGCGCGTATTCGAGAGGTTCGAGTCCCGGTGAGTCCGCTTCAAACTAATCCCAATGACTCTACGCTGTAATCACGAAGCATTTTAGGTACCATATTTCAAGGAATATATCCATTTTGATCGCTCTCGAATCCATCTGAATGATTCTTTTGCGTAACGTCTGCATCTACGGAGATAATAAAGGACTCTTTTTTTCAAAACGGATTGTAAGATAGATTTAAAATGAATTCAGAAGGGATTTTTTCCTGATGTCTGTACGTACGTACGTACTTATGTATATATATCTCGTATAACTCAAAAACGATTAGCCATAGAACTTTGAAATACTGAATATGGGACTGACACAGTTTTTATATATCTAGTTATAAACCTCCCTTTTTTGTTGCATATGTGTGTGTGTGTGTGTGTGTGTAAGAAAAATAAAAAAATCTAGAAGATAAATTATAATTTAATTTAGTAATGCTTACCTTGTAATGTTTACCTGTAATTCTTAAACTAGTATTTCCTTTCTTTCATTTCCTTTGTAAATACTTAACTTAGTATTTCCTTTCTTTATTCTAAAAATAGAAATCTTTTCTGAAGTGCATCATTTCGAGATTAATCCATTTCATATGACTCTTCCAGGGATACTGATGATGTAAATAGAACTAAAACTCAGGCAGCCGATAATAATTTTACAGCAGAAATTCAATACAAATGAAAATGCTGTTGTTGAAATATTAAAATGAAATTATACAGCAGAAATTCTATACAAATTCTATAAATATCTTCTCAATGCATGATTTGCTCTGAGAACCCGAATCGAACTTATTCTGAATTAAGATTTCACCCTAAACACAACTGTGCTTCTTTGTACACTTCGGTCTGGTACCTGCCTGCTCTCTTTTTATTGCAAATCTATCAGAAATATAAGCATTTTTAAGTAGGCACAATTAATGTGCTGAGTTTTTTTTGGGCTGCAACGTGTTACAGAAATAAAAATGGATATTTAATCTGCATCGACTACCAGCTTCCTTTTCATTAAGGATTCAACATTCTACGTTTTATGCTATCTACGTTACTATGCCATCAATACTTCTAAGTTTGCTTTCAATACAATTTCTAAGTCTACTTCCATCACACACACACAGACACATACACATATATATATGTACCTACCCTCTTACCCGGCTCTGTGAACTCTGTTTTTTTATTTATTAAAAGTTGGGTAATTATGCATTTTTTTTTTTTTGCTCTAAAACTGATTGAATAACACTGTACTTATGTTTCGGTTAAGGATTTTATATCTTTAGTTAATCTGCATATAATATTTATAGAATTATCAACAATTTAAAAGGGTTAGTAGCTCTAAGATTAATGTGGAGGCTATTTGTTTACCAACTTTGATTACCAACTGACCAATTTGAAATTCTTAGTAGTATAGTAAATTAAATCATGTATGCTAACTTTGTAAGGTTTTAGTTTAAACTAACAAAGTTTTATGTTTAATTTCTCTTTTCTGTAAGCTCTTATTTCAACTTCCCGTTAGAATGAGCCCGTGTTTCAGCTTTATGCTAATTTGAAGTGGAGCCAAGTTTTGGTATTTGGTTTAGCAAGGAACTTCTCGGTGTGAGAGAGCTTTTAGTCTCAGATCACTGCGGCTCTGTTCGACGTCCACCTGACTAGCTAGTATTTAAGTTCTAAGCCTTAGCGCTGTTACGCTATTACTTATTGAAGTAATCTAAGTGCGTTAGTATTAGCTAAATCTTGCTACGCACCATTGATAGTTTAGCACAGAGGCCAACCTCGCGTTCATAGCTCTGAGTGCAACAACTACTTAATTTCTACTTAACTTTATTTTAAATTATTTGATTGTTCAGTTTAGACCCAAGTGCGGTCATTATTTTCTGTTATCCTTTCCGAGTTGGGAAGTGACTGTAAATAGTAGCTCTTTTAATAAAAGGGTCATTTTAAACCCTCCTTACGTGTAGTTATTTTACCACTTAACCACAGTTATTCTACCACAGAACATAGCTGCATTCAGCTCCCTGTTCCAGATCAAGACTTTGTTACAGTTATGAATATGTTCGCCAAAAGTATGCACAGAACACTCAGTCCTGACAACTTCAGCATCTTTTTGACCAGTGGAACCAAACTTTTAATTTTAATTTTAATTTTTTGTGCACCAAAATTTTGTCTTCCTGCCTATTAGCCCAATTGCTTGGTCTTGCGTAGAAACTCAGAGAATTTTAATTGGAATAGAGAAGAAATTGAAATAGAAAAGAAACTTTAATTGGAAAATTTTTTTTTGTCTGTTTTATACATATATACGTCTGATGCGGCTTGCAAAAAATAAAAAAAGGGGGGGGGGAGGTGCACCATGTTGTAACAGTCCCAGATAGAAAGTCTCAACTTTCTACGGCTACTCGTTTTTGAGTTATGCGCGTACGTACGTACGTACAGACGTCACGTGAATATATTTTACAATACATTTTGGGGGAAAATGTCCTTTATTTTGTCTCGACGTACAGATGTCACAATTTATGATAGGATTCTAGTGCGGTCAAAATGGACATTTTCGTTGAAATATGGTACCTGACATTTTTCGTGATTGCAATACTTTCATTACTTCGCTGGAAGTAAAAATGCTTCATTTCGACCAGTGGCGGCACAGAAACTTTAAATAGTAGAGATCGTTAATAAAATATTCATTGCCTTTGCAAAATTTTTGAAATGGGGGAAAAATTCAATTGAAGTGGAAATGTTCGATGGAGGAGGTGTTTAAAATCGGGTGAGTCCGGGTACCGCCACTACCCTATTATGAAAGGAACAAGCATTTTTCATACATACTTACAGATTTTTCGTTATTTAATAAAAAATCTGATGTGCACAGCACTGACTTCTTTGTACGGAATATTAAATTATACGTATTTTTCATTTCATTTAAATTTATTGGATTGAATTAAATCTATTTCGTCGATAATGCGTAAACCACAATAGAATAAATGCACTCATTAAAATTCACTACATTTGTTTACCATAGCGACACTCTGGCGCTATGATCACTTAACAGCGTTACACCTCATTCATTTTATAACTCAGAGTGCACAAAAATTATGTATGTCATCTGAAGAATTATCTAATCGTTGCCACATGGTCTATTCAAATGCTATAATAAATCTAAAACGATGTATAAAATAAATTAAATAAAAAAAAAAAAAAAAAAACAAAAAAAAAAAAAAAAAAAAAAAAAAAAAAAGAAAGAAAGAAACAGTGTTTCACTGACGATTCAGTAATTCTCATTCAATTAATTCAATTCTCTCTTCGCGACAAGGCAAAAATACATTAAAAACTCAAAATACTATAGTAAAAATTGCGAAGTAAATCTTAAACACTTATTTCCTCGAATAAATTCGAGGATGGATTAAGCATGATTTAATTCGCAATAATAAAAGAAGACGTTATCTTTGTTGTTGCGAAGCTTATTTCTCTAGATTGGCAACAAATCCACTATTCTGCTAAGTTCCAAATGTAAACAAATATGTTTGCTATAGTAAAAATAATTACGGTTAGCCGCCCTTAAACAACTTTTAAATTGTTGATAATTCTACAGCTATAACATGCAGGCTAACTAAAGCATAAAATTCTTAACCGGAAGATAAGAACAATATAATTCAATCATTTTTAAAGCAAAAAATGCACAATTTACAAATATATAAAAATAAAGAAATTGGGCTCACTGAGCCGAGTAACATATATATATATATATATACTTTTGGTGCCGCCGATTGCAACCAAAATAGCAGGTACACATCTACATGTTATAGGAGTCTTATATGCAAAATTTCAAAGTTCTGAGGCTACTCGTTTTTGAGTTATGCGAAATACATACATAATACATACATACGTAGGCACAGACGCTACGAAAAAAATCTCTTCTGAATCCGTTTTAAATCAGTTTTGTAATTGTTTTGGGGATAAAGTGTCTTTTATGCTGTCCTTACGCACAGATGTCGGGCAGAAACAATGTGAAATTGCATTTGACAGCGTCTCAAAATGGATATCTTCATTGATATACGAAACCCGAAATTTTTTGCAATTACAATACTTCTTTTTTACTTCGTACAAGGAATTAAAAAGGTAAAGCATATTTTCTAATTGTCATTCTAATTTCTTAGTCATAAGAAATTAATTCATACAGATAATCTCGCAATAGAAACAAATTAAATAAAAGCATTTTATCGATAATTCGAGTAAGACAAAGCCACTGTGCACCAAACAGAAATATTTTTGGTTATAATGCGTATGTATCGTGCATTCGAGTAAATGGATTTCTTTTACTTGAACTATTCAAACGCAATAAAAGATCGAATGAAGTTTTTTATTTCTTGCTCAAACTATTTTTTTTTAAAGAAATTTGAGAATTTCGATTATTTTTCATCCACGCGACAGGTTTGTCCTCAGAAGCTATATTACTACCAAAACGACTAAAATATAACTCTGGATTCTATTATTCATTCTGGTATTCTTTTAATTTCTCGGCATTTGGAAAGGGAAATATATTTCAAGAATTTTTATATCAATTAATTTTACTCGTAAAAATAAATTGTAAGAATAATTATAAGGGCGCAATAAAGAAAACAAAATCTGAAAACTTTCATATTTTGTATTACGTCCAAACGAGAGTTTTTCCATTTGCAGACACGTATACATTTCAAGAGCACTTGGGCTAAAAATGTTTAAAAACAGCATCTACGCAAAATGCGGTTTGGAGAATAATAGCCCTTCTGAACTAACGCCCGTTTGGGTAATAATAAAATAAAATGGTAAGCTGAGAAAACTACATTCGAAAAAAGATAAATTTAAGATTATTTACAGTTTTTAGCTTATTGAAATACAAACTATTCAACGAGTTGGCATTCTGAGTGAACATTCAATTATTGAAGTTATCACGTATGCATTCATGCTTAAAATTTAAATTATCCACAGAAACGACATTTTCTCATAAAGTTAGTTTATAATCACTTCCTGGAATACAAAGTGCGTCCGTTTAAAAATGTGTTGCCATATTTCTTTTATTTTCATGCTTCCTCTCAACTTCAATTTTCGCTTACCAGGGCAAGACCTCGCCCTCCACTATTTCGTTAAACTCTGCCACAGCAATTCAGGCTAATTGTTTCTAGATGCATTTAAAGATATCTGTAAAGGAATTATTTACGAATAAATTTACCAGCACGCCACTCTCTAAAATTACTTTGTGCAAGAGTTTGTAAAACTATAATCTTGTAACTTTAAAGTTTAGTTTTTAACCAAATGAAGCGACAGTTACAGGATTCACTAAAGAGTCGTCAATCAATGGCAGAGTTTCAATCTCTACAAAGCTTATTTAATTTAACTAAAGCTAGACTTGATAAAGGGAATTGTAGGATTAAAATTCAAAATCATTTATCTGATCCTTTTCAAACAAAAATGCGTTTCCTGCTTTTCCTACGTCAAGGCGATTCCTGTTGTTCTGTTTAGCTTTAGAAAAGGGCATCCGAGACAGTGGTTTAGACCGATGGGGCACTTTGTGGAATAGGTGTCTGCAAATGTTGGCCTACGCGGATGATGGATTGATTGATTCTGGGGCGCAGCCCCCTGTCCACCCAGCTAGAAAATCCAGCCATTAGACAAAGAAATGGGGGCAGGCCCAAGCCAACAAAGAACACATGGCCTACGCGGATGATATAGATTTTATTGGAAGGCGGAAAATGCAATAATTGAGGCATTTTCAGCTCTCGAAGTTTCTGCCACAAACATCAACGAGGCCTCACAGTCAACAGGGTTAAATCAAATTCATGGAAATTACACCTTCCATGGTAAACTATCGTAACCCAATTTGCATTTACGGCTACACCTTTGAAAAGGCTGAGGAAATTAAATACCTTGGCGCTATAATTAATGGCAAGAATACGATAAAAACCGAAATTGATTATAGAATTATAATGGCTTATAAATGCTTCTTTCGGCTGAGAAGACAATTAAGATCTAATCTTATAAGTCACAAAACAAAATAATGAATGTATAATACACTATTACTGCCTGTTTTTACTTTATAAGTGAAAAGTGGACTTTATAAGTGAAACGCGGAAATAAAGCCATACAACGTTCACTGGGCATGTTTAAGATAAAATTCCTCAGAGCAGTTTTTGGCCCATTACAAGAAGAAAGACGTTGGAGAGCAAGTTGTAACTTCGAAATGCAGAGGCTTTATAGGCAACCACAAATAACACAAGTTATCCGTAGTAATAATTAGGATGGCTGGGACATGTTATCCCGAAAGCCTGAAAGATAATCTCAATAGCCCGAAAGATAATCTCAATAGGATCTTGACATTAAAGGAAAAAAATTGAAGAATTCCGAGCTACTGAAGACCACCGACTAGATGGTTAGACGACATTGAAAAAGTGTTAAAAACTTTGAAAATAAAAAATTGGAGAAAAGTCGCTGCAGATAGAAGAGGTTGGAAGGAGCCCGTGATTGAGGAGCTCTTGGCCCGTGCTTGTGAAGAAAAAGGAAGAGTCTGCAACTTTCAGACAATTCCAAGAGAACTGTTGTTTGTAAAAGTAAGAGCATTCAGTAAATAAACAACCGTGATCTAAAATAACACGATGAAATGATAGAGTTTGTGAAAGAAAGGCTCAGAACAAATATCGCAGTAATAGAATTCTGCACTATCCGTCATATCTCAAAATTTTAGAAAGAACAAGAGAAAATTTAAGAATAACAATTTTAAAAATTCATGAATAGCATAATTAAGAGCCTCTCAAAATAGGCAGTAATTGGAACTCACACCATCTTATTTATATTGCCCTTTAGTGGTTGTAAAGAAATTGAAATCATATTAAGGTTAACTGCTAAATTTAGAAGAAAATTTATTGATTTTTTGCAGCAAATTTACTATTGACAGAAACTGCTATAGAATGTAGATTCATATTGAAAAGCAAACTTGGCAGTAAGGTTTGCACTAAGAAGAGAGCAGCAAGCTCTCTTCAATTATGCCTAAATATTAAATTTTGAAAATTATTTTAAGCTTCTCAATTATGCGTAAATACTAAACTTTGAAAAGTTTGGTCCGAAACTTAGCGAGAAATTTAAAAAGTTACCTCAGCGGACATTATTTTTTTTTTTTAATTTGCACCAAGAATAATTCATTCGGGTAAATTCTTAATTTAGAGTAACAAATTTTCCTTTCTCTTTTTTCATCGTGCAAGAGTGGAAGAAAAGGTATACTTGAAAAAAAAAAAAAAATTCTATATCTCCCGTTTTACTGGGCCGATTGACGAAATTCAAATTGCGTTTTCCATGTCTCGAAAGCGAGACTTAGGTATTCTGACACAAAATGGGAATTTTTCTGAAATAACATACCAATTCTTTTCCATATTTCGATTCTATGACTCAAATTATGCCTAAATATTAAATTTTGTAAAATTCGGTGCGAAATTTACAGAGAAATTCAAAAATTTAACTTGGCGAATTTTTTTCAGTTTTCGCCAAGAATAATTCACTTGGCAAACTTCTTAATATATGGACACCTATTTTCCTTTTCCTTCCATTGTGCAGGAGCGGAAAAAAAGTCAGATCATTTCTACTTTCAAATAATTTTAACAAAGTGCGTAAAACCATATTTTCGTTAGTATCGCTTTCAACAACTATGCCAACTACCAAAACGCGCCAATGTATAAATTCACGTATAGCTTCGGAAATATTGAATAAAAAGCTCTAACGTTTTGCAGGCGTCCTTAGAAATACATCTACTTTAAGATGATCGTAAAAATTTTATAGGTTATAATCCAAAACGTTTTTCGTAAAATTTATAAAAATTATTTAAAAATACAAATTTTAAAGCTAAATCATAAAAACTGGGTGAATTTTATCTGGAATGAATCTAAATTTCGAACCGTGTAGGAATTAATCAAATTAGTTTCATAAAAAAAGAATATTAATAAATAGATACCAAATTAAATTCACATTGAGGAGAGAAAATTTTGAAAGCCAATTTTTTAAAAACTACTCATGCGGTTTTTACAAAACTTGGGATTTTTGCATAATTTGAGTCACAGAATCGAAATATGGAAAAAACTTGGCATGTCATTTCAGAAAAAGTCCGATTTTGTATCAAAATACCTATATTACGATAGTGCACAAGTCGATAAAAAGTTAATAAAATTTATTCTTTTCACAAGAAATAAAACAAAATGCTGAAATATTTCTTCAGAGATATTCGTACAATGCTCAACATGATTTATTTTTAGCCCAATGGAGTGTTAGCTCAGAAGGGCTAATAGTCTCGAAACGGTATTTTGCGTTGAATCACCGTAAAAGGTTTTATTCCTTTTCAAAGTGTTGCCACCAAATATTATCACCCTATTATTTTAAAAGAAATTAAATAAAGGAAAATGTGCATGAATGTGTAGGAATGTTTCTCGCATTGTGAAAAAACGACGGTACCTAGAGTCATCAAAGTCTGAATAACGTAATCCTCCACTCAAATACGAGCACCAGGAAGCCGAGTTTTGAATATCGAATTTGTTTTATTATCCTTTTCCCATTTTGTAAAACTTAACAACGAATTTTTTATTAACAAAATGAATTATTTCAAAGCGAGCAATGGCAACACTTTACGAAAAAAAAATTATCTCCAGCGCGCGAGACTCTTTAACGGAAAAAGATATGCTGCTTTTAAATATTTTTAATGTTGGTTTTGAATTGAATTTTATGTTGTTTAAGTGCAAAGAATATGATATTTAGTAAATAAAAGTAACACGCAAAACGTTGAAAAAATGCCCCTTTGGGCATAATATGAAATCCGAACGATTTCAGACTTTTTCAATTTTTTTTTTCATAAAGATATTTTAATTTTCCAGGACTTATATGTAACTACTTTTGCTTATGTATCTAGTATTTGGACAAGCGAAAAAAACTTGAAGTAGCATACCGTCTTCAACTATTTTAACTTTAATAGGTGCAAATGATGAATATGTATAGAAATCTTATTCACTTCTTATATTTTCTTGAAGTCTGGTTTGTGTATTTCGAATTAAAAAATAAAGCTCGAGAGCGTGTCATCTCAAAAATCATATATCTGATTATCCAAAAGAAACTATTATTTTAATTAAAATACCTATCGTGCATCACTGAATTACATCTGGCCATTAAAGGAAACATAATTTTTAAAATTGCAGAACTACAGTACCGATATTACTTCTCTTCTTTCATCTTCTGTTCCACCACTTTCAGTTTCTGATGACTCTCTGAAAAGATTATATTCTGATGAATACGAATATGCTCTTAGGATCAATGATACAAAAATTATAATAATATGATGTATGGGAAAACAATGTATTTTCTGACACTCTGTACATTTATTTAAGCACTTTCTTAATGAAAGCTTGTAGAGTCTGGAATACGTGGCCAGCGTGCTGACCACTACACCACGAATGCATGCGAAGAGCTTGGGAGGAATACCTTATAAGCTTCACAAAGAAAATGCAAGACCGCAAAAAGTGTTTTAAATGAGACAAAACTTGACACACAATTTTCTCAGTTCATTCTCGTTGTGACAGAGTTGGAAAACATCATTTAACGACCGACTATGTCCCGCATCTTTTAGGTTTGCTAGAGACATGGAGATAATATTGATTGAACAAGCATTTGGACACTTTGGAACGGATACTTACTGATGTTAGCTGTGTATGGCTGTGCGTTATTCTACTGGAAAATGTCGTTTAGACTCTCGGAAGGTGAGTTAATGCAGCGGACTTAACAACTCCATTAAGATACCGACATGCTGCCATTGAAGCCATTGTGCATAACAGATGTGTTCAACTGTTGTTTTCGATGTTACGTTAAATCCTGGCCTCATGCTGGAAAGTTGTGTGACACTAAAAGCACAGGGATTGCTAGTTTTCATTTAACTGCTGCTCATTGGTCTTTATTCTGAAGAGGTACAACTGTTTACCACATCGGTAGCTCTGATTCGCTGTAACATTTATAGCAACGACTTAATGTTGATGTCAATCTTTGAAAATGATGACTTGATCGCTCACTTGCCTCCTCCAAGCGAGAGATTAATTTGTATCGGTATTGAAGCTTCTAAATCTTTTAATACATTCCGTAGAACGTTGCCGTCTATAGATTGTAAAGCTAGTGCTAGTGGGTGCATCGATGTAGGCCTCTTAGGGCTCCAATGTTAATTTATTGAGAAACATGGCTTTGACACACACAAGTATTGACCTCAGATCCTTCTCATGATTGTTGCACTACTTTGAATTTCTGCTGTAGTAAATGCAAAGACTAGCTGGCAGTTTCTAGGCTGGCATTAAATATTTAGCAAAACGAAACGCTACGGAAGACGTCTCAAAATACTTTTCAATTCTTAATCATTATTATGACAAGGTTAAGTAATAACATAATAATAGTAAAATATAATAATAAGAAAAACATTCAGCATCTTTAATAAAGTGTTAAAAGTTTCTTAATGGATTAAGAAACTTTTCTTTTTGTCAACTAGCAAATGATGCCATTGATCGGAAACTTCAAAAATATGCATAATTTGTTTCTGTAAAATGGAAAATATTCGCTATACAAATTTCGTACTTAGAAATTTGCATAAGGCTGATGTTAGGGTAATTTAGTGTCCCTTTTGCATAATGAAACTCGGCAACAAACAAAATAAAAAAAAAAAAAACCTGATGACCACGTGACTTCCTTGTACGGAATATTAAATTATATGCAACAGCCTTACATCTCATTCATTTTATAACTCAGAATGCACAAAAATTATGTATATCATCTGAAGAATTAGCTAATCGTTGCTAATCGTACTATTCAAATATTATAATAAATCTAAAACGATGTATAAAAGAAATTAAACAAGCAAACAAACAAAAAAAAAAGAAACAGTTTTTCACAGATGATTCAGTATTTCTCATTCAGTTATTTCAGTTCTTACTTCGCGACAAGGCAAAAATACATTAAAAACTCCAAATATCAACATTAAAAATTATGAAGTAAATCTTAAACACTTATTTTCTCGAATAAATTCCAGAATGGATTAAGCATGATTTAATTCGCAATGATAAAAGAAGGCGTTATCTTTGTTGTTGCGAAACTTAGTTTTTTCTAGATCGGCGACAAATCCACTATTCTGCTAAGTTTCAAATCTAAACAAACATGTCTGCTATAGTATTAATAATTAGGCTTAGCCGCTCTTAAGCAACTTTTAAATTGTTGATAATTCTACAAATATTGCATGCAGATTTACTAAAGGTATAAAAACCTTAACCGAAAGATAAGGACCACATAATTCAATGACTGTTAAAGCAAAAAATGCACAATTTACAAACATATGAGAATAAAGAAAATGAGCTCACTGATCCGAGTAACAGAGTGGATATATATATATATAGGTGCGCATCTACATGTTATAGCAGTACACAAAATTTCAACGTTCTGAGGCTACTCGTTTTTGAGTTATACAAAATACACATACGTACGTACGTATGCACAGACGCTACGAAAAAAATCTCTTCAGAATCCATTCTGTGCTTACGTACAGATGTCAGTCAAAAACATCGCTAAATTGCATTCTGTAGCGGTCAAAATGGATATTTTCTTTGAAATATGCTACTCTACGCATTTTAGCTGTGTCTTTTCTTTGATTCGCTTGCGTTTTGCAGTGATTCTGTTTGACATTTTGTCAGTTACACATGCAATGTTCATAATAAATTATTTAGTCATTAATTTATTGTTGCACATTTGTCCGGCATGCTAACATATTGAATGCGCTAAAAGGACGGCAAGACATCTCTAGTTCAGAGCAGTGATCTTTTCACGCGGTTTTTAAAATCAGCATAAACATTAGAATTGTGAAAAATCATTGACGCTCTCTGTTTTGCTACTTCTTATTCTTACCGAGTCAAATATTTTATTATAACCTCATACATAAGTTTTTTTTAACAAAGCAGATTTTAGAAGTTCTGCTTCTTTTTAGTGTCGATTGAGCCCAATAGGTAATACAGATTACTTGCTTGAAAGGTAAGACATTCCATATATAATTATTTGTTTACATGGATTAGAATTCAGGTTTGTGAAAAACTGCAACATATTTCATTTTGCAGTACAGTGTTTTAAATTCACGTGCATTCAAAAGGCTTTATACTTTATACTAGACAAAAATATTACTATGCAAGTGGTGAAACAGAACTTGGCTGCGGTAAATATATATTATTTTTATTTCTTCCTTAAACAGGCAACATGAATATAAGTTCTTACGGGCACACGCTGGCAAATCAAGATAAAATTTTTATTAACCACTTTACCCTCTCACAAAACACAATTTGCTTCCTTATTTTCTTGCAAATATAATTTTTTTTTTTGCATCTGAAATTGGCCTTATGAATGCTGCTTTTTCTCTTTCATTTGCTCTCAAGACCCATTTAAAAGATCGTCTACTTTTCACAGTCAAGATATTGAAGCCACTCTCCCAGGAGAAAAAAAATTGTTTTATGTTTCTTAGTGTCTTATCCGAAATTGAACAAAGAGACACGCTTAAAACGTGCAGTAGTTCCGATTGCACTCCTAAAAACACGGTTTTAAATGAGCAGCAGTTCCCATTGCAATGCTAGGTGAAAAGGTAGTGGAAGTGAATTCCTGTTTCCCATCTTTATAAGTGAATTTTGCTTTGTATGATCCTGATACAAAGCCGCTAGGGAGAAAGTGTAACCAATTAGGCCACGAATCTCTTGTTTTCATTTCCGCCACATTCTGAAGGTTGGAAAACTAACTATCCTGGCCACATTTAACCCAATGAGTGTGCCTCGTTGCGGACGCCTGATGACACTTCTCCAATCGACGAATCTGTCTCGGGATAAATGGTGATGTGGTTAAAGAATCAGATCACACCTCAGTATTACTACTTTTATTATAACAGTGCATTTCAATGTTTAAATGCAAGATGCAAGCTAGAGTCAAAATAATCGAACTCCAACACAGTTCCAAAAACTTGCACGACTCTCTTCATGTCAAGTTTTTATAACAAAATATGTATGTTTCTTACATATTTTTCCC
>KK117068.1:0-14004 GCA_000611955.2 Stegodyphus mimosarum | reverse complement strand
CATAAACGTAACATTTGTTCTATTTATGCTTATTAGTATCGCTATCTATCGGCATCTTAATAAACGAACTTCTTATTTGGAAATAAACTTAATAATATCACACTGTAGATTTGTTTATAATAAATGATGATTCTCATTTTATATATCCCAAATAAAAAACATTTAAAAAATATTCCTTAATAAATGAGAGTCAGATCATATCAGGAGATTTAGCACCGGGTACATATCCATTGACATCTTTGTAAAAAGTCACAACAAAATATGATAACACAATCAGAGCGAAATTAGATGTTAATAGTATTGAAGATGGATATTATCTTACAAAAAATATATTAGAAAAGATTTCCGATGCTTTCACCGAAAACTGAAAGTTTAGTGATGGTTTATTTATTTTCAGAGGTATGAAAAAAGATAAATACTTTGATTATATAATGCTGGAATAACTTTATATATGTTTTTCAGAGAGTAAATGTTTACGTTCCTGAATCTTTTACAAAACGTATAATATTTTCCTTTTCTTTAAGCTCTGAGTCCTCATTTTCTGTTCTCGTTTGATATTTTGTTTTATTTCAAACACTATTATTCTTCAATTTTTTCTGTGATGTTTTAGGGTCTTTCATATATAAAAATATGTAAAAAACATACATATTTTGTTATAAAAACTTGACATGTAAGAGAGTTGCGCAGGTTTTTGGAATTGTGTTCTCAACTTGGTTATTTTGAGTCTAGCCCCATTTGTAGCACAGATTTATGAAAGAGAAATTGCTTAATATTATTAAATACGTAATTTTTATATTACTTCAATTTGTAAATAAATATACGATTAAATTTTATCGGGTTTAGACGAAAATTTCCCGACACCACAAACATCGATTTGCTCAAACAGTTCGCGTTGGCGTGTTTAATCATATTTTGTCAAACGATTTTTAGTATTTGAAAGAAAGAGACTTGCTTTAGAACACTGTGTTGTGAAATTTGTAAAACAATATTGTTATCATTAAGAATAAGGTATCTGAAATGGAACTATAACGCTATCAGATTACAGCCATCATTTACTACTAATTCTGTTGCAAAAAGTCAGCTACAGAATGTCACCAAATCATGTGTACAGCTTTAAATACTAATGTTATATCATATGACACTGTGAAAGTTTGGTACTGAAAGTTCAAAAACAAGGACTATGATATTAAAGAAGCACAGCTCTCTGGCCGACCTACTGATGTTGATGAGGCCCGCCTGCGAGAAATTGTGGAAGATCAGTATGCAACCTTTCGAGAGCTTGCTAAGGAGTTAGAAGTTAGTGCTATGTCCATTAATCTCGGTATGCATTGCATAAACTTAACGTACAAGTTCAATCGCTTGGTGCCGCATGAGATGACTCAAGCAGATTAGGATAGACTTGTTCGGGCCTGCACTAATCTGCTCGAATATCAACCAAGGACAAAATTCTGGACCGGATCGTCCCTTCTGATGAAATGTGGATTTACTTCAACGACACGGGGCGAAAAGGGGATTAATCTGCCTCCGGTGAGCATGTCGGCAGCTCCGCAAAGCTCTTGACTAACAAAAACATCATACCTTGTATCTGGTGGGATTGCCGTGGTATTATCCACAAAGAGTATCTAGAAAAAGGTAAAACTCTCGACAGTAAGGTGTACAGCAAGATGCTGTACACTCTGCTATCATGGAAGCTGACGCTGATATCAAGGAAAAATGTGGAACTAATTTCCGGCGTAAAAAGGTAGTGCTCCATCAACATAATGCAAGATCACATGTCTTTGCATTCGCTGGCTGGACTCTGTTTGTACCTGAGCGGAGCCTTTTGCCACACCCACTATAGTGCCAACATCGTTCCTTCGGTCATCTACCGTTTTTCATACCTGCAGCTACATCTTGCTGGTGCTATCTTCCATTCTGCGCAGAACGACGTCCGAAATGAGGTTGATATGTTTTTGGATGGGCGGCCACCAAGTTTCTTGGTCGAAGTCTTTGCAAAACTACCAAAACGTTGGCAGAAAAATCATAGATTTGGGTGGCGATTACTACCCGCACCAAAGGTACTGCTTTGATGTTTTTTTTCTAACTTTATTAAGAACTTTTTCGGCAGAAAACTTTAGTTACGACCAGATATAAACTAAATTCACAATATCTCTTACTTATAGGAATATATTGAGGGTAAGAAAACTCAGAATTAAAACGTTTCATACTAATTCATCTTTATTGTTCAAATTAATGTAAATAGCAAAGAATAATTATAAATATATAAATAATAACTGTGAACTCTCTAATACATTGATTGTCACAACACGTTGGAAAATAATGTTTTCGAGTACCTGGTTCTGAACATATAATATTTTTTTACACTTTAAGGAGACTTGCTACCTTTCGAATGATATTTTTTATTTAAGACTTCTCATCTATTTTCTATATATCATATTAAGTGGTTTTATAAGACAAAATGATTTTAAGCTGAAAAAAATTTTTCTGATAGTAATTTTTTTTAATTTAATTTTTTTTAAGAAAAGTTTAAGAATTAAAAATTCTTTCTTCTCATACAATTTTGAATGTTTTTGCCCCAAATATTTTTATTGGATATGTTACAGTGTTCTTAATAACTTTAAGGATCGATTTTGCGATTAATGAACTAGTTTCCAAGAAAAAAAAAATAAAAAGCACATTTTTATGTAAAAACGTTAAAAAAAAGATGATCTCAATCATGTTTTCACTTCCAATAATTTTTCTTTTCACTATTTTGCAAAACGCATCCTTGTTTCTGCTAAGAATATAATTTTAAATAAGCAGTAAAAATATTAAATAATTTAGTCTATATCTGAAGAAGTTTTAGGACTTTAGAATATACTGAAAAAATGAAAACTGAGAAAACTCAGTTTAAAGAACGTAAACTGTCTAAATGGTCATTAAATCATTTCAAATTTCTAAAAAATTTTGTTACTGAATTTCAATACATATGTATATAAAATAAAACCTAGTAATGTTTTATTGGTTAATATAAACATAAATTACGAGCTTTTGTTTAAAACCTCATCTGGCTAGAAATATTGAAAAAAAATTCTAAAATACAAGTAGAAATTTAATTTACCTCTTTTTGTTCTTTAATACACGTTCAAAACAATTTCAATACATAAATTAATTATAATATATTTTCTAAAACACTTATAATCAATGTTATTAATAATTTGTCGTTTCATTCATGTTTTCAAAAAGCAAAATTTGAAATTTTAACAATCATAAAACATTGTATTTAAAACCACTCAGCAGCATATGTGATTTCTTTTCTTATTTTAGCCATTTTTCCTCGCATATAAATTGCATTTAAAAATAATTAGGTGCATTTTAATTAATTAAAGAGTTTAATGCTTGTTCCATCATTATTTTAATAATGCTACAGTCAGGAACTTGATCGCTTTCATTACACCACTTCTTTCTGTTTGAGTCTTATCTCAAATAATTTCAAATTTTGAAGAAGCAAAGTTGACTGATAATACACATAGAAATATTTGCTGAGCTCAATATATATATATACATATATAACCTTGCCATTTTAAAAATGAAGAACTTTTTTCCCCAGCTTCACGTTGTATTTCAATAAATCAGTTTATAAACATAAACAGAGGGTTCTGATACTTGCAGTCATATTTAATTACACTCCTTTTCATTTACACTGATTTTTAATAACTTACTGAAAAAATTAAAAAAGTTAAAAATAAATAAAAACAGAGGGGATGTAGCATTTAAAGGGCTGTCAAAATGTTTAAAAGCATTTTATACCATTTATTACCGTCAGATCATTTCAAAATTTCTCTTCAGTGTAGTAAGGGTATTTAAGTATTTTTCTAGCAAAAAATTGAAAAATCAGTAATTTCATCGATTTTTGAGTACCGAGTCCCAGAGTAACTGCACTTTTAAGTATCTCATCACAGCATAATCGAAAGAAATTTGAGCTCATTCAAAATTAACACGTTTATTTTCATTTATGAGGAACGTAATCGCAAACCCACAAAGACTACGCAATAATACTAAATAAATAACTTACTCTAAATTAAAACAAAAAGATGGACAGGTCGTCGTCACCGCCGCATCTGCCATTAACGGAGTTTCTTCTTCTATCCTGTAAATAAATAAAAAATATATAACACGTCACAGTTTCGGTACCCATTATTTTGGAAGAATCTAGAGAATGAATATTAATAAGAATGAACACGTGCTCTCTCTTTACTGCGGAAAGGAGATAGAGAGTGAGATGATTTTTAAAGAATTTTGCTGTTCGTGTTCAGAGGCCCACCAGAGGCCGAGCGGTAAACTTGTTGAACACTGGTAGTTCGATCAATGTTCGAATCTCAGCGAATGGCTGGCTGCATGGGCATTTTTCGTGGTTTGCCCATGTGTAGCGTGTATACGAGGGAGTTTCCATTAGAAAGCCCTCCACGAAGACAACATCCCCCTTAAGCAGATAGCCTTCGCATGTTTTGCCGGAATTAAATAAACCAAACCGAATTTTGTGTGTCTAGTTTTGTGTCCCATAAAGAGAAATTAACAATATCCAAAAGTTTAGATTACCTTTTAAACACTTCGATAAGCACGTTAGTTAAACTTTTCCACTATGCGAAATTCGTGTCTTGGCATGATAGGTTTGTTATCAGTTCAGTTTTAAGCATATTTCGGAACTGCAGAATACATTCACATGCCAATTGATTAAAAAAAATGTTTTTCTGATCAATGCCAAATTTGAATTTTCTCAACATTTTGATTTTTATCAGTTCTTTACTAACTTTAATATTACTAATTTTTGCCATTACTGATAATTTCTTCGCGTACACCTGACTATACGATCACGTACACCCAGGGGTACACGTACCACAGGTTGAGAACTGCTGGCCTACGACAGTATTTCAGACGATTCTGTCGATGTTATTAGGTTAAACGTCTTTGTGACAGCGTATCCCCGTCTTATTCAAGTGCCCTTGGTGTAGAAGATGTCAAAAGTAATGAGAGATGCTGCAGCACATTTCATAGCAGACAATGATGCCTTTGGGGATTTTGAACCTATTTCACAATCATCTTGATCTTGTCTCATTCGTGCATCGTCGCCTTCTTCGAGTATTTTGCAGTAATTATTTTTGCCAGCGCTTTTGCACAACTGTGTCCTTACGATGCAGGTGACAGCCTGTAGCTCGATATGACCAATTCGATTCACGCATCTGTACTATGCGACCAAGTTCGAAGTCGCCCAATTGTCTATCAAGTTTTTAACAACTTTGTAACAGCAATATTGGTTGTCTCTCCTGGGAACTGCAACGCCGACAACGAGGAAAGATAAATCATCTGCAATCGTTACCTGTTTCATATGGTGCTAGTTGCACAGCTGATAGGCGCGCTGTGACCGAAGTCAACACTCATTGAGCTTGATATTTCAATCATTTGCATACTGGTATAAAGGGAATTACTAACAAAATTTCGAGCTGATCGGATTTTTTTAAAGATGCTTCATTTTTTTCCCCAAGAGAACGTATTTTAAGGAAATACGTTCCAGTCTTTGGTCAGCGATTCCTGTTCAAAATGTGTAAGTGATCCTTCGCATGGAAATGTTAGACAAACGTATCTTCAAGAGTATTTCCCAACCAAATTCTAATAAAGTGCGATTTCGATCCTTCAGTATCCATGAGCAACGTGCAATATACCTTACTGTAAAATAAATGAATGGGCACAACAATGTTGTTGCACCACCTTTTGTTTATCGTAACCTAATTTATCCAAGCTGCTGCGAGTGAAGTCCTTTTGAAAATAATCGTTAAGCTTCGTTTTTCATCTATTTGACATTTTTAATTTGTGGCAGTAAGACGCTGAAAAATCTAAAACAAAACTGTGAGGAGTATGTTGCGTGTGAATGTTACAGTCAAACAGAAAACATGTGGAACGAAACTATTATTATAAAACGGGGGCTGCGTCCGGGATGCATATTTTCAATATCTATCATTTTCTTTCTAGTCTATTCTAGCCAGTTTCCGTTATAAGGATAATTTGCGCAGTTGCTCAGACTTATTTACTGTTTATGATTGACCTACATTCGAAATTTTTCTAAAATGGCGAAGCGGATGGAACGCGAACAATAAAATGGCATCGCCTCTTTCAAAATGATAAGCTTATTGCATGAAACATGTAAAACACACAGTTACTTTCTGTTTCACAATTTCCATATATTTTTGAGATTTTACAGTGTTGTTGCATCCATTTCCTTTTATAATTTACCAGCTGGAGACGTGTTTCGGGTAAGTTTTGTATAATGCTCATATGACCATTAGTGTTCGAATGAAAAAGATTGTTAATTCTAGTCATTTTGTCTTGAAAACAATCTTCAGGTTAATGGATCTGTTCTCCAGCGTCGTATGTGCGACAAAAATATATGACTTGACTTCTTTAAAATATCCCCGCAAATGCCTTCTTTCTCCCCAATTGCTTTAATAAATTCCGTTTGAGCATCTTTATCAGTGAGGGAGGGAGAGTTTTAACTCATTTCTTCCAGTATTATATAATTAATATCATTGCATTAGCAACTTATGTTTTAAAACTTTTTTCAGCAGCAGTATTATTTACATCGCATTTATTTGATAGTAATTAAATCACTTACTCAGTTAAAAGGTCTTCTACAGTTTCCTCTACGTCTTTTACTGTTTCTTCGTCATGCTCGTCATCTCCAGTTACTTTTTTTGTCTGCAGAAAATATCGCAAAAGATTATTAAACACGCTTGGAAAAAACCTCTAAAAATGAAAAATAGTATAAACAGCTAAACTTCCGGTTTTAAGTTTTGATTTAAAAGACTGAAACAAATGAGTTATTTTTTAATACTTATGAAATAAACATTTCATTAAATAGAACTGCAGTCAGAGGTTTCGGTTTATAATTCAAATTTCTTTGCAATGGTGCTGTTCCGCGAATTCATCTGTTCTCCCGAATTGGAGATTTTTCTTTGTTACGTAATGCTGCTTGAAAAAGACAACCAAAAATAATACTAACCAATCATAGCTTGTCTCTAGAATCGCACCTACTGTGGTATAAATACTCTGGCGACATATTACGTCACCTTCTTTTCCTAGGTCCTACCTCGTCACTAGCTTCTCGCTTTGCTTCCCCGTCTAAAAGGATATCGCTCCCGTTAATCTGTGTGCATGAGAAATTATTGTAATTGTTTATGATCAAAACGTGTACTGTCTACGAAGAATGCATCTAATGTGCCTAGAAATAAATATGGTAATTAGCTGAATTTGGATTATGTCAACTCCATTCGGCTATCGAAAGCCGCAAAAAGTACCGGTGTTAACTGAGCACCAAAAATATGCTTTCTCGGTCATGACGACGACTGCAAGCTGATTCCTTTTCCATACCCTCGGAATTATTATATATATATATATATAAACAAGTAAGAATGCAAAAGCTATAGTACACCCTAAACACTCTGAATCCTATTCGAAGAAGCACGTTAGTGCCAAAGTCAAATCTTGCAAGAAAAATCCTTCCCATTTTCACTGAACTTTTTCCGCATTTGAAGAAACACCGTATTTGAAAAGTGAGACACTTGAAAAGCGCAGCGTTAGAAGTATAGAGATGTCGTCACGCTATGGCCTTGAAAGAGAAGAACGCAGATCACAGCACCCAAACATCAGCGATCGTTGAAACTTTCAACACAAGGCATTAAATCAAATTCCTAATTTTTATTTTGCAATTCCGTCACTGGAAACGGTTGAGAGTTCATTGGAGTAAACTTTCGCACATCACTTGAAAAGAGCCTGTACACATCCATTGGGGTTAGCAGCGGAGATCTATCCTACCGGCTCATTGTAATAATAATAAAAAAAAGAGTCTGTAGTAAATGACGAGCAGGAATTTTAACGTCCTAGAAGTGTTGATCTATAACGAATAGGAAATTGGAGGCGAAGGCATAGTAAATCTTCATTTTTTATTGCCGCTTGTTGTGGCCACAATCAACTTGGCACATGAAATGTGCCTATTCCAAAATAGCTCACATTTTGGATTAATTTTCAGTAAGAAAGAAGAAAGTAGCAGACAGCAGTCCAATTAGACCGAAGCGTAAAGAGCAAGTGCCTTACGTTCAGGGTGAAATCGCAATTCAGACTGAGTTAGTTTTGGTTTACAATGCATTTTGATTGGACAGTTAATATTTCTGTAAAATTATTATTGGTTACTTGACTTTTAGTTCCATTTACATCATCAGAATTATGTATGAGTCATATGACAGGGATTGATCTAGAAATGACGCAGTGCAGAGAGAGAGAGGTTACTATTTTTAGAATAGAGAAGGGAAATTTACGTTGTTAATTTAAAATTTTATCTTACGACATATTCTTAATTTTTCTTACATATTCCCCCTAGTCAAGGAAAGAAAGGCGTAGCGACAAAGAAGCCTTTTTAAAGGAAAAGCGTTAAAGCAAATAAAGAGGATTAATTTGAAAAAATACCAATTTTGAAATTTTGACCAAAAAATACAAATCCTGAAACTCTGACCAAACTTTACTTATACAATTGCAAAATCTTAACTTATATAATTGTTTAAATAATATTTTAGAGTCCTTTAAAAATTCAGTCCAAACGTTTTTGTAATTTGCAGTCCATATAATTAAATTTCTTCAGAGAAGTCTTTGTAAAGCTTTGAATACGATATATCACAGTTGAAAAACCTTTGCACACATATTACTGATTTTGAATAATCAAAATAAATTTCAAAATTTTCAGAACACATCTAATTTTCATTCTTATAACTTATATTTTAACATCATAAATTTGATAATAGTATTGCTAAAATTATGGTTTTACCAATATTGTCTTTCATTTGCAATTTCTGAATTTAACAAACTGAAAGGCCTCGCAATACTTCTAAACAAACATATCCATCATTAGGGCTAGCCTCTTGAGCTAACAAGTGTGTTTTGCACTGGTGGCTCAGGGTGCCTAGGCAGTTACTTGAAAAAGCCTCCGTTCCTTACATAAGGTAACTGGCCTTTGAGAACTGCATTACTACATTCCATAAAAAAAGTATAATAACAACATAAAAAAATTACACTCAATCATGAAATGAGAGCCTTCAACATTATCTTATATGAAGAGGGTAAAAGGAACAACTGTACAGAGGTAATAATAGGCCTCTGTTTCGGAACCAGTACTCCCTCAACATACTTTATACTTTACAGCAACCCATAAATTTTTAACATGCATTAACCACAATTTCATATTACTTAACATGCATTAACCATAATTTCATATTACTTATCTGTATTAATTTCACTTATTTTTGTATCCACTTCATTTTTAGAATAATTATAAAATTCTTATTCAAAAATTTCAACACAAATTTCAAAATACATTAATGTTAACAACCTTCCAGAAAAATAATTAATTCTTCTTCACTAACCTCACTAAAGTATTAGAGTTCGAATTTTTAATATCATTTTCATAAAACAATACTATACTTTTAAGAAGCAGCAATATGTATTCAGATTTTCAATATAATAATAATGATTAGTAATTTCAATATGATATTTTTAGTTGCACTAAATAAAACCTTTAGAAAAAATCCAGACCACAGACTTAGAAATGAGACGATAAACAAATCTTGCAAGAAAAATCCTTCCCATTTTCACTGAACTTTTTCCGCATTTGAAGAAACACCGTATTTGAAAAGTGAGACACTTGAAAAGCGCAGCGTTAGAAGTATAGAGATGTCGTCACGCTATGGCCTTGAAAGAGAAGAACGCAGATCACAGCACCCAAACATCAGCGATCGTTGAAACTTTCAACACAAGGCATTAAATCAAATTCCTAATTTTTATTTTGCAATTCCGTCACTGGAAACGGTTGAGAGTTCATTGGAGTAAACTTTCGCACATCACTTGAAAAGAGCCTGTACACATCCATTGGGGTTAGCAGCGGAGATCTATCCTACCGGCTCATTGTAATAATAATAAAAAAAAGAGTCTGTAGTAAATGACGAGCAGGAATTTTAACGTCCTAGAAGTGTTGATCTATAACGAATAGGAAATTGGAGGCGAAGGCATAGTAAATCTTCATTTTTTATTGCCGCTTGTTGTGGCCACAATCAACTTGGCACATGAAATGTGCCTATTCCAAAATAGCTCACATTTTAGATTAATTTTCAGTAAGAAAGAAGAAAGTAGGAGACAGCAATCCAATTAGACCGAAGCGTAAAGAGCAAGTGCCTTACGTTCAGGGTGAAATCGCAATTCAGACTGAGTTAGTTTTGGTTTACAATGCATTTTGATTGGACAGTTGATATTTCTGTAAAATTATTATTGGTTACTTGACTTTTAGTTCCATTTACATCATCAGAATTATGTATGAGTCATATGACAGGGATTGATCTAGAAATGACGCAGTGCAGAGAGAGAGAGGTTACTATTTTTAGAATAGAGAAGGGAAATTTACGTTGTTAATTTAAAATTTAATCTTACGACATATTCTTAATTTTTCTTACATATATATATATATGTAATAATTCCTATAAGTATTTCCTAAAGTGCATATTCCTATATATATAAAATATATATTCCTCCTAAAGTGTATATATATATACACTTTTTTATATTTTATACACTTTTTCTGCATCTTTGCACGCTGTTTTAAGATTTGGAGTAAAATATGTGCGTGCTTGTGTTGTTTATATTTTCTAAAGCTGAAATTTTATGTCAAAAAGTATTTTATAATTTATTTTCAATTATTAATACCGCAAGTCTGAAATCGAAGTAAAGTGCTTTCCTTTCTAGCTGTCTTTTTTAAAAAACGTTTGCAATTTTCGTTTTGGTATGCAGTCAACTCTCGCTATGGTAACCACTGGTTAAAGTAGTAGTCCACTACAACGATAGTTAAAAAAATCATCTACAGATGAGAGTGCATTAAATCGAGTTTCACATTATCATGCAGTTGCAGCTCGTGCTAGTCCAGATCCGATGACTGATATGAAAATTTATGATCGATAAGTCCAGAAAAGCTATAAGGTATTTCTTCCGCCTTCTTAGCATGTCTTCGTGATGCAATGGTCAGCACACTCGGTGCGTATTCGAGAAGTCCGAGGCTTGAATCTAAGCGAGGGCAGTGCTCATTTTTCCCATCTTCTGCTTTTAAAATAACCTAATGACTCTACAATGGCACCCGAACTAAAAGGTGGTGGATGATAATTCTACACCAGGATTTGGCGATTGGGTCCCCTAATCCCTAGTCACCCTTTAAAAGGGAAAATATATTAGGTATTTCTCCCGCCTTCTTAGCACGCCTTCGTGGTGTAACGGTCAACACAGTACGCATTCGAGAGGTTCGAAGTTCGAGTCCCGGCGAGGCCAATGCTCATTTTTCACACCTCCTGCTTTCAAAATAACCTAATGTCTCTACAATGCCTCACAGAGAAACTTGCGGGACTTCTATGATCCCAGCACAATTCTTTGAAAAAGATAGCTCCAGAGACAGGACAAGAAAGACAGCCTGTTGCTCCCCATATAAAGAAGATAGAGAGCCTCTTGCTCCCGAGATAGGACAACACAGTCCCCAAGATGAAGGCTCTCTTGTCCACCACGCTGTTAAAGGGCTATTCACACTGGCGTTCATCTGAGCTAATGGAGACATCTGACATACCGGACCCATCTCCAAAACTCCTTTTTCCTCATAGAGCAGCGAGTTGAAAAATCTGAACTGCACGTAGAGCGGAGCTAGTCGAAACATGGAACTGAAGTGTCACTAAAGTGCCATTCACACTGGGGTTTATCTGAGCTAACGGAGTCATAATGCTGATAATTGTGCATTTTTTATTTTAAAGTGATTGAATTATGCTGTTCTTATGTTCCGGTTAAGGTTTTTATACCTTTAGTTAATCTGCATGCAATAATTGTAGAATTATTAACAATATAAAAGTTGTTTTAGTTCCACTAACCTAACGCAGCAGCCGTTTGTTCCCATTTGAAACTTAGCAGAATAGTGAATTAAGTCAGTTTTTGCACCTTCAATGTGTTTTTGACGATTGGGACCAAAAGCAAACTTTCAGCTTTGTGCACCGAAAAATATGCCATCTTGCTCTCTTGCCGAATTGCTTGTTTTTGAGCAGCAACTGTAATTTTAATTGTAAAAATTGTGTTTAACTGTTTTAACTTTATTTAGTGTTTTATGTTCTTCTGTATTTTTAAGTTTTTATTGAAAATGTTTAGAGGTTTTATGCATTTTTACCTTGCTGAAAAGGAGAACTGAATCAATTAAATGAGAAATATATCTCTAATGAAATTCGAGGAAATGAGTTTAAATGAATGTAGCAAAAAATATGTATAATTTCATTCATGTGTTCGCATCAGATTCATTTTTACATCGATTTTGTAATCTCATATTTCTTTAAATAAACGTGAGGAAAGCACTTAAAACTGTATGTAAATGTTCGGTAAGATGGGAAACTTGCGTTGTGGGAGATAAATACTTAAAAGTATATTATACTCGTAATTAATTAGTTATCGTTTCCTAGCACAGAATAAGAAAACATTTTTTTTCTGCTTGAATTAGGTTAAACCTTAAATAAGACACATATTATACAAGACTAATGCTGGTGACCGATGTCTGTGACTTAATAAAACCCATAATTATTTAAAATTCATCCAGACTAATAAGCAGTTATCAGCGCCAGAAGATGCGGAAGATGCGCCTGGGGGAAGAATAATGCCAAACGTGAAGCCATTCAGTGAAAAGAAAAAAGAAATCTCAAAACAGGATTCGTTATTCAAAATTTGAAATTGGATCATCATGAAAACTGATATTCTGTTTTATCAGTTTTCTTGTTTCTGGAAAGAAATAATCACTGTATAAAAGTAGAATGCGTTGATGTTTTACAATACAAATTTTTAAACAGAGGCGCGTTAGTACTTCTTGTGCCAAGTTTATTTTAATTATTTTACTTGTGTTGCAAACAAACTGGCAACATACCGAGAATGTTATATTATCCCTTACGTTTCAACTTCGCTTCTGTAGATGGTAGAAAAAGTTTATGTACAAGCATTAAGTTTAATTAAAATATGTTTTTGTTTAATAGTTTCAAAATGCTTTTCCGTAATTGTCTGGGTACGTTTTTGTTTTATGATTTATTTTAAAATTGTTTTTGTTAAATAAATGTATTCAGGTTTGCTAAAATATGCTAAAACATTCTGTTTCAATAATAAAAACGCTTACCTCTATCTGCTTGTCGAGTTCAGGGTAGTACCATGTTATCATATCTATGAATTCCATATCCACAGCCTGAAACTAAGGAGAAAGGAAGACAGTTGGAATGAATGTTAATTAATGACACATGCTCTTCTAGCCATCTTTGCACGTGACATGGAAAATTTGAAATCCAGAAAGATCGAATACTAATTCTAATGTAAATATTAATTCAAATACTAAAATACTAAATTCAAAATTAGAACAAATGCGCCGGGTTTATTAGAATTATAGTTTCTATCTACTTAAGTTTTTTTTCAATATTTTATGGCATGCTAAGTGGATCCTAAGATTCAATGAATGTTGTTTTATAATATTACATTTTTCAACTAATATTAGACGCACGCATTCTTAAAATAGTAATCAATTAATGCATGGGTTGAAACTTAAAGAGTGGCAACACTGCTGCATATAGGCCACGAAAAAGAAACGGATGCTCTCTCTTAAGACCGTTGAGCACTGCGAGTTCGAACAGGATTCAAAGCCATGCAAACGAGCCGGTTGCATTGGTCTGTTTCCGTGGTTGTCTTAAAGTGTTATGTGAATACAAGTTAGTTTTGATTGAAAAGTTGTCCACAAAGCCATCTCTCCCCTTAGGTAATTATCCTTGATGTGCTGTGTCATATTCAAGTAACCTAGCCTATCATAGATTATTTAACCTAACTCACAGTTGTAATGCTTGTTTCGTAATTAAAGCAAACTCCATTGGAACACAGCAAACTTTATTTAAT
>KK117067.1:149638-166136 GCA_000611955.2 Stegodyphus mimosarum | reverse complement strand
AACTGCTCTCAGAAACGCACGGGTTTATATAGGTTTTCTTTAAGTTCGACACGTTTCGAGAAATATCTCGACAGGAAGTTATTCTAGAAGCTTCCCGATTGGACCATGGGATATCGCCGATTTGGTCGCCAAATGGGCGATAAAGTCGCCAATCTGGCAACCCTACCATACACTATTTTATGGCAACCCTAGTGCTATGCCGGAAAGCTTACATACAGGCGCAACCGCCGAATTTTTCGTAACAATATGTTACATTTCATTTTAAAACACCTGCTATTTAATGGTTTTTGATGCTGCAACAAACTACAGGCATTTATGTAGCCGTGCATACTCATTAAACTGACTTTAGAACGCTTGTTGTGGGGAAGTAAAAGCAGGAGAACTCTAGCTCAAATCATAGAAAAACTATAAACAATTACTAATATCGGCAACATGATGTTTTAGAGGCTAATTTAGTTTTTTCAGCTACATACGTTGCTGGTAATAAACGTAAGTAAACTTCAACGCGATGTTTCAATAATATTGTTTAATGTTAGAAAACAGTACGTATAGTACTGTGGAATCTCAGTATTTTTCAGAATATACTAATGTTAATAATTCTTCTGTTATTTAGCTAGATTGCCTGTAACACAGAATTATTTTGGTATTTCTTGATCTATTCCAAAGCTGAAAGCTGACAATCATAATTTCTTTCTTGAAATGAATTTCTAAATTTCATGACTAATTTGGCGCGCCTTCTAACTGTTCACTTGAGGCAACATCCTCACTCGCCACTCTTGTCCCGGCTCAGTGGAGGCGACAAATGACTCAGCAGAGCTCTGTTGGTAGACCACCTGCTCATGGACAGGAAGTCTTGGATCAATCGCTACCATGAAGGCGAGAATATTTTACAATGTTACCGCGTTTATAGATATTATACAAAAGTGGGAATATGTATTTGATTGATACTTCAAAGTATTAATGATTATATCATATCGTTTTAATTCAGACGTATACAAATAATTTTAAAGTATCTTGACATTAGTAACACCTTTAGAGAGATATTTACAAAATGTTTGGGTCATTGCATAACGTTACGCTACCACGTATTTACTGACCACGCAATATGGAATGTGTTGACGTTGTACAAAATTTAAGATCTGTAATTTCCCTTCCTTCTGATGTCATAAATAGCCAGTTTCCAGGGAATTCTATTCATTGCTACTGCTACTACTAGGAGTAATAAAAGTAATCATTAAAGCATTATTTTCTAGTACGATTAAATTTTCACTGTATTATCAGATAACACCAGAAGTATGTTCTTCACTGTGTTTATCGAAGCAATTTGTAGTATATTTAATGAGAGATTTGTTTATTTTTGTCGAAGTGAAAATAATGGGATGTTTCTATTATGGGTACGAAAACTGATGCTTGTACTACGTTTAATTAAGAGATATATATAGTTAAAACTATAACAAAATATTAATAATAATGAGGGGAACTTGTTATATTATTTGCGAAGTTTACGATACAACGGGGAAAAAAGAAGTTATTATTCTTCCCGTTTATTTTCTTACGAGATTTGCTTTATGTACTAAATCCCAATCTGATTTTGCTTTATCAGATAACTTAAAATTCTGAACTATTCGATAATGAAATGTAAAAAAGTAAATGTAATAAGTATAATTCTGTACAATACGATGATGATTGCACATAGTAAACAGATGTTGTAGGTAATAAAAACCAAATGTGCAGTGTTAGCGAAGTGTATATAATTAAGAAATACTTGTCAAGTATTATGTTATGTTTGAAATAACCAAAATTGTAAAAATAAATGTTATGAAGGAATTAAAAAAAATAAAATTTAATCGTTTTGGTGAAATTACGAATTGCTATGCGTTCTCTTTTACTTTTTTTTTTCAATAAAAACTCAGGATTGAACTAAAGGTCTTAAATTTCATTTCTGAATTTTAACTCAGAAATCTGAAGCAGTACATGTATATATGGAAACTTATTAACTAATGTGAAGGAAGCATATTATATAACAATATTTTATTTCCGATGAAAAATTAAGGACTGAGACACTCAGAATGTTATTTGAAACTAATTAAAAGCAACACTTAGCCAATAAGTTCTACACTCCCAATTTCGTTAACTGACTTGAACATTGAGATTATTCAGCGTAAAAGAGACTGAAATTGTTGAACAAAATGTAGTTAATTTGATTCATCAGTACTCATTAAATTCTACGCGACATTGCAATTTTTTTATGGTGAGTATTATATTGGTGCTTTGAATTATCTTAAAAACCATAGAAAAGATTCCTATTTAAAAATATTTTGCACATGAAAGTAATTAGTTTCTTTTATCTATACAGGAATCTAAGTAATAAATTGGATTTAAAGACTTGAATTTATTGCAAATAGAGTGTTAAGTGTGCTTTAAAATTCAAGCTATATATTTTAAATCTGGGGTGGCCTAATTCTGCACACGTGAGGAAATTTTAGAATAAGCGTTAGAATAAATGAGTGGTACTTTTGCATAAACTCGGCAACATCAAAAACCAAATGAGCTCCAAACGATATATATATATTGGCGAGAAAGGATTCTACCTATCTTGAGATGCAAGAAGTCTTAGAAAAGATTTTGTACTTGCACTGTGTTTGTGCTTCATTCTTTTCAGCATGTTACATCTTTTACGGAATATACTCCTAATAATATTGCCTAGCAGGTAAGCCTGAAGCTATGTATAACCTATAAATGAATATTCTGTAAGTTCGTTTTTCAAGACTTCGATTTAAATGCTTGTAAAGACTATTAACATTGATTCGTATTCTATTTGTATTCTCTCTGAGTTAAACGAACTCTTTAACTTGTTAAATAAAGATTTCATAGTTATTCTAACTCATGGATTCTTTAATAAAACAGTGCTACGTAGAGGATATTGTACTCTAACGCGTTAACGTAACTGTGTTAAATGCATTACATGTCAATAAGTGATAACGCTAGAGAGCGCATAATTATTTTGCTTAGACTGTGTTTCGGAACATACCCTGTAATAACATCAATGTTTATTTCAAAATACTTAATCCGACTTTGCAATCAGATTTATAGACAAATAAAACTGAGACAAAATATAAATCTTAATGCAAAGACTACAGAAGCTTAAGTGAGGAGTTTCACGAAAAAAAATTTATTAATCTTGCCTAGGGCTGTATGCCTCGTAGGGCATCAACCGGTTATCACTGTTCTGTGTAGAATACAGATATGCAAGGTAAAATTTCGAGCTATTTCAATATTCTGTTTTTGTTAGGCTTCGAATATCATTTTTATACATTACATATTTATTGGAGAAATTAAATATCAATATGAAAATAGTTTCTTAATTAGATGCTTAAAATAAAAGCTTAATTGCAAAAAAAAACGGTAATTAGTTCTTACCTACAATGAAAAATAGAAAATACCTAGAATAAAAGCCTATTTGTTTGTTAAAGTATAATAATATTTAATAGTCAATAAAAAAATAAGTGTTGCATATTTTGTGTAATTTTAACCCATTTTATTAATTAACATTCATATGAATAATACTGTAAAATTAATTAAATCGTATTTTATGTAATTAAATCGTATTTTATGCAATTTTAAGAATATATGGTACATTAAAATGGGAGCAAAAAATGCACTAGTTATGCAAATTTATGTCATGTAATCGTAGTTAAATTTAAGGTAAAATCAAAAAATTTTCTTTTTGCATGAAATCTAGAATTTCGTCTTCTAGATTTCCATCAGAAAGAAAAGTTTTCTTTGATAAACTATATTCAAATAAGATGTAGTCATTATAAACTATATTTAAAGATTTAACATATATGCATTCTTACAAAATGATCTTAATTCGTTTGTTACATGATTTATATGGTAAAGCCGTTGTATTTTCTTTTTTTAAATTTCAGCTATGAGCTTAAAAATAAAAATGCTGTCATTGCCGTCATCTTCGATTTGGAGATAATATACGTCTACAGTATATTGTCGATCATCCAGGTGCGGATTATCCGGTTTGCGTGTTATCCCTGCATGACGGTGCCCATACACGCAAATTCGACTCTATATATAAACGAGAGTGTAACAAGTGTGTAAAGAATAACCACGTGCAGCAAAAGTGGAAAAAAATAAACATGCCAAAATAAAGTAAAAAAATTTAAAGTTGTTGAATTGCATCTTTAGGTTTAGTTCAAACGACTGTTTCGTATAATTCATTCTGTAGTCGAAGAATTGTTTCGGTTGATCACTACGATTTTTTCGTCTCATACGTATTTTCTCCTTATTCTTTTATTTCATGTTTTAAAACTAAAAACTGAATAAAGAATAGGCTTTAAGTACTAAGCACAAGAGAGTGGTTTAAAAGTTAACACAAAAGCTTATATTAATCTCAACACTGCGAATTGACAATAAAGGTAATCGAAAAAAATGCGGTTGGTGCAAAGATTGATCATGATATTGTTAAACAAACAAACAAAAAGAAGTTACAAAAAAGTACACAAAAGACTGTGGTAGCGCGGCAAATCTTTCTAAGCGAAACAGCTTGAAACTCTCAACAAACAAAAACTTAGAGTATGTGAACACGGTTTAGCCATATCACAAGAACAGAAAAGGCAGAAAATACTGAAAATCAGTAGAAAAGGATTATGTGAGCTACACATGTGTCCGAGACAGCAGTGACTTTCGTTGAAATTGTTATGGACTTTGTCGATCAAAAGATATTCGAATACAGTGATAAAATAGCACTTCGAAAAACACGCAGTGAAATTCGACACCTATTTAATCGTTCTCAAAAGGTAAAATTACTGATTTTTTAAGAAATAAACGAATTACTGAAAAACCCGTCACTATTTTTGGCTATTAAAGGAAAGACGCCAAACTACGCGATTTTTCGCCAAAATTGGAAACGTCTTCTTCAAACACGGTTGTCTTCTTTGGTGTAACCTTGATTACACGTGTTAGTTATTATTCTTGAGTAAAGATTTCTTTTTTCCCCTCTATCATGCATTTTCCAAAAAATAAATGATTAAAATTTGGGACCTTCCTACTACAGAAGAGCATGCTGTTGAATATTTCCAAAGTTATGGAATCTTACTGGCCTTAAAAACATGTTAATGGCCACGATATGGTGATATTATAGAAAAAATAATGGGAATTTGTAATGACAAATTAAATACAAATAAATGATAACGTAATAAATTTGAAAGAAAAATAAGAATAGAACGTTTTTTCTTGTATTTAGTAAATTTTCTTTTGTTTGGCGCGATTGGCGCCGTCTGTTGTGGTGGACGAGATTTTTCATAAGTACCAAATAAACACATATAATATGAATGAAAATTGATAATTTGTACCATCCGAGTTTTTCAATTACCCGTGTCCTGCTTTTCGTAATTTACATAAGACACTTGCATTAACTAATAATTTTCATTAGAGGTGAAATATTCAAATATTCGTCCCACGTCTAATAAAAATCAGCTGTTTCGAATCCGAATCCTAAAAGATTTCTGAATCGCTCCAATGCTTCATATGAGAATAATAATAAGAAAATAATAAGAATAAGAAAAAGCTTTTAGTAATACTAAAAATTTCTAAATGAAGCAAAGTTAAAAATGTGCTTCTAATAAAAACAACTTAAGGACACAGTTTTAAAAAATACACTTGCATTTCATAAGAGGAGAAAAATGAAGTTTAGTAAATTGGAGCCTAATTAAAACTCTTGAACAATGAAGATCTTTTATCAACATAATTTTTATAAAAAGTATTTGAGTAGCAATTAAAATGCTTTATAGTTTTCGGATCCTTTTTAAATCAAAGCAATTGTATAGGAGGAGGGAAGGTTTATTTCAAGATCTAACACGGATAAGTATTGAAAAAGGAAAGCTTAACGTTTCCCAAAAAATTAAGAAAATTCAAAAACTTCTTCATCTTCAGATTTCATGAAAGGACACTTGGATTGTGGGACTGATAGTAACCACAATTATATACGAATTATATAGGGATGGTCCCAGAAGCACTGAACCTGCAATAATTGCCTTTATTCATGAACACTTCTACTGGACTTCTATAAAATTAATATTACTAATCGTTTTTTGAAGATGCGTGGGATTTGAAGATTCGAATTTCACTTCTCTTGTATTTATTTCCTGCTCAGTATTAAAGGATGTTTCTAGCTCCATGTATTAGAGACATCGATTGGACAATAAGCCTTTTTACTCAGCCTGAAAGTGGACTATTTGTTCAGTCTGTATTATCAAGTTATTTCTGAAAGTATCAAAATCCAGATATATTCAAATGACAGTAATATTGATAACTGCTAAAACCATAATTTAATAACTGATAATAAGTGTACAGGGTAAAGTGTTCATCGTCTGCGTTAGAACGTTCTCCAATTAATTATTACGTAATGTATGTTACGTTATACTCATTATAACTTTGAAAATATATATTATTAAAATTTTCTCTCTTCTAATATTAAATTAATTATAGCAAAAAGCAAGGTGAAAAATTTAAACTATATTTCCATGGTTTACGTTTTACGTCCCACCAGTTCATATACAGGGTGGTCATAAAGAACCTTTGTCAACATCTGCACTTCTAGCATCCGTTCCGGATAAACGATCGAGATGAAATTGCAAATATAGTTATTCGGAGGCATGCGCTCGAGATTCTGTGAATGGCAACATAGGGGCGCTCACGGTTATGGTTATAGTTACAGAAAATCGAAAATGTCGAATGGCAACGCCAACTTTTTTTCGGTCGAATAATGTTCAGAGCATGCGAAAACTCTAAATAGCGTTGGACCGGTACCTATATATCCAAAAACGGACGTGTTATGCATACATAAAAAAGAGTTCTGAAAACCGCCCAACGAAACCCGATCTGGGAGTACTCAAAAAATTTGCATATTACAGAGGCAAGATACCAATCACAGAACGCCAATCGCCAGCTATTCAACGTAAGAAACCGATAGAATACCAGGCGGGTACGCGAAGTCGTCATTTGGGAACTCGTACATGGCGGCGAAATTACTTTTCTTGGGAAAGTTCGTGGTGAATTCATAAAACTGTATTATCAAAATGGGAGGAATGCTACTATCGGAATTGTGTAGGCGGAATGTACTCAATAACATTGTTTGGATGCAAGATGGTGCTCCTCCATATATAATGAGGTTTGTTAAATGGCCCTGGAACAGCATTTTGGTGATCGCATCATCTCACGCCATTATCCTTCTCCGTGGCCTCCGCAATCCCCCTATCTGACGCTTATGGATTTCTGGTTTAGGGGATAAATCAAATCCAGAGTTTACCTGTGCAATCTGCAAACTTTGTTGGATTTAAAAAATTCTATATGGCGTGAAATTGCAAACATCCCTTATGCCATGTTGTGTTCAGCGGTATAGTCCACCGTCTCCAGATGCAATGCATATTTGTCTGTGATGGCACCCATGTGGGAAATGTTTGATCTAAATAAAGTTATTGTTTTGTCTGGTATGTGTTGTCATTAGTGATCGGTGTATTGTCTCTGTCATATCCAAATTTTTCGCGTGGGCCCCGATCGTGTTCCGTTGGCCAGTTTTCAGGACTCTTTTTTGGGTAGTCATAACATGCCAGTTTTTGAACATATCGGTACCGTTGCAATGCTATTTAGAGTTTTCGCACGCGCTGAACATATTTCGACTGAAAAAAATTGGCATTGCCATTCGACATTTTCGACTTTCCGCAACTATAACCGTAACCGTGAGCGCCCTTGTGTTGCCATTCCCAGAATCTCGAGCGCATACCGCCGAATAACTATATTTGCAATCTCATCTCGATCGGTTAACAGGAACGGAAGCTAGAAGTGCAGATGTTGGCAAAGTTTCTTTAGAATCACCCTGTATATAGGCAAAGGAAGGTAAGATTTCGGTCCAAATGTTCAAAAGTGATTTTTTCAGTGAAGCAAGAACTATGGTTCCCAAAATATATTTTTGCTATTTTTTAGACTATGTCTGTCTATGTCTGAGTGCATGTGTGTGAGAGAGAGAGAGACGATTGTTTCGTATACAATAACTCTTATACCAAACTTTTATAAATTTATTTTTCCGCGTTTAAGTTTTCTGCATTGATATAAAAGGTTGATTAAATTTTCGGTTTGGATGGGCAACGAAAGTAATAATATACTTTAAGTCCATGACAGTTTTGAATGGACAACTGGCACATATTATGTTTTGGTTTAAAATGATAAATCGGAAGTAAGCTCTTATTAGATTTTTTACGAAAAAATTTAATATGAGGTAATATAAAACTTCTCAAATTTGATATTTAAAACATGCATGTGATTGCGAATAACATATTACAATTTATAAGCATTAAATGTATTTTTGGAATTATGCCAAATGCATTGAGTATAAGTTCACTGTGAAGATGAGCTCTTGTTATAAAGTAATTAAGGGTATTAGCCGCATTCCCTAACTTTGTGCAGAATTGTGTAGTGACTATTGGGTCGAGTGACATTTCAAATAAAAGGATCTTGCCACCATATGTTATTGCTATGTATTATTTTTAAAGAAATAATATGGCAAAGATAAATAACATAATATAAGAAAGGTATGATAACACTTAACATTCCATTTCTGGGAATTTTAAAGATACGCTTCTTTTAAAAGTTTTGCGATTTTGCTGTTAAATTTTATGTGAGGTAAAGGCGAGAAAAGTAAAATAAAACTAAAAAGACAAGTAAAAAATTATCATTAAAGCTCGGAGGTATTTAAAACCTAGACTTGGCGGGATATTAGGTGTCGGCGACATCAAATGTTTTTACCTTTCATTTATGTCTTTGAAACTTTTCGTCTGAAGCAGCTTATTGTCTCATTTCAGATAATAGTTTTTCCATCAAAATGTACTTTGCATTTATCAAAAGGGTAAAGTAACAAGTTTTGTTTCATACTGCAATTTCATTAACATTTTAGTCTTTAAATATATTTAAGAGAGTATTTTTTTTATCAAGATTCTATTTTTTTATCAACTTGAGTTCACGGAACAACCTACTAAACAAAAGAAAATTTTCTTTCAATCCTTTGTTATATAAATGTCTTGAATACCTAATTTGAAAAAACAGGGGTTATAGTGTAACGGAACAAAACATTAATCAAGAGTAAGAAGATTTCTTCGTAGATTGGCTATTTAGTCTTCGACTGCTGCTATCAAGAATGAAGCGAAGACAAAATACACCCGACGAGAAACAAGACGTCGCACTCAGTCAGAGCTTCTTTTGGGAATAAGACGACACAACCCATAGATTCACGAGGGAAATGAAGGAAAGGGAATCAATTCTACAGACTCTTTTCAAAAATAAAACTTCTGGCTTTAGAAAAGCTATAAAGCCAAAACGTTTCGAAACTTTCGTATCGCTAGAGCAGATATTTGGTCTAGAAGAGGTAGCAATAAAACTATTCTCTGAAAGTTATTCAATACTAAAGTAGACTGCATGATAATTTTACCCAATAAATGTATGCGTCAGATGCAAGAAAACGTAAGGCGAAGCTTTAATTTATATTAATATCTGAACTTTATTTGATTTCTTATAATATTATTTAATTCTAATAGGGCTAAAATTTAGGCCTGTACTACCTGTAGTGGTTACAAATATATGATATTCAGTACAGCCTCACTTATCCATATGCACTTCTGTGCACAGAAGAATGCACAGCCATTTCGAATAACCCATGGTGACTATGAAAAGCTTATCAGGTCTCGAGAACGTGAGTAGCGCAAACTAACGAGACCTAGAGGACTGTGTGAGAAATTATCCTCAAGTACGACAAAGACCAGAGAAGTGTATAAAGAATCTTTAATTAACTCAATATCATTACAGATGGCACCGACTCGCGCTTACAGAAACCAACACTTTTGGCTTAGCTAAAAAAAGTAGCGATGAATTTAAAATTATTTGTAGTAAGTTTAGCCTAATGGTTCACAGGATAATTTAGCGCCCAGCAAGGCTCTGACTCATAAAAGTCGGCGTAACAAACTTAATGGCTAGAAGCACTCAACGCCACAAAACTCTAATCGCTAATAATTCAACATAGCATCGCGGCTTTCAAACAGGCGTAATACGCTTTAGAATTACCATCCAGAACCTTCGCTAAAGTACTACTTTCTAACTCATTTGAATACACGCGCACTGGCCTATTAACTTTCTGGCAATAAAACATCATTGATAACAAGAATCAAAGGAAAAACAAGAATTGAAAACAAGGATTGGAAACAAGAATCAAAGGAAAGTTGCTTTAAAATAAAAATTAACTGTTAGATAAATTAAATGAATCCCACCAAGCTAAAGGTAGAAACAGATACGTGTAGCATTCTTAAGCATTAGCATGTATGGCAATGATTGTGTAATCAGCAGCAGTTAAAATAATGAACAATTTGGATTTTCCCCTTTCAATGCTTATGCCAAGTCACGTCACATGATACCAGGTGATAAAGGATGTATGACAAGATGTAAATTTATAATTCTCTTTAATGAACATAGAGCAGTCAGAAAATGTAAAATCCGTCTTTTTGTCGATGCATCAGTACTGCAATGATGAGATTATGCAGTTCTGCAATACTTTAAAGTGGAAAATCTTCTAGAAACGTAAACGGCAGTCAGATTACTTCCAGAAACGGCAGTCAGATTACTTCCAGAAACGGCAGTCAGATTACTTATTGTTCCTTCTACCTCCTAACTACAGGGATCACAACTGAAAGTTTAAAAGAGATTTATTTTCTAGTGCGTCAATCTAATGATCACATAAAATTAAAAATATCTGTATAACAGAACACAAACTCCGCAACTTGCTGAAAATTCAGAACAGTTCAGAGCAAATTTGAATGTGAAATGCAAACGGATGCTACCTAATAAACTTTCTTTCGGTCGTAAGTATTCACGAAGCAAAAAGGGCTTACCTAAGTTAAGGACGATAAATTCAATTTAAACTGTATGGTAGCAGAGAGATTGCAGCAAATACTGCCGAGAGTTGCCTCTTTGAAATAAAGAACTATGCGTTTGTTTATATTTCAATTAATTTTCATTCTGGTGGGAATCGACGAAAGTGAAAGCACTAAAAAACTAAGAAGATAACTGAGGTTATTAACATGAAATATTATAAGAATTGTCCGTATAAACTTCGCACATATAACTCAAATTTCATTTTTCAAACTTTTTTCAAGGTTCTATTTTCTACTTGTCTCACAGTTTCGAATGTATGTTCGATACGTAGAAGGCTCGGATTTCGGTAGCATATGCATTTTTCGGTTTGAGGTTTTAGGGCATTTTGGGCATTTCAGAGCATTTGGAGGAATATTTTAGTACTCAAAATGAAGAATAAAGTTTTGTTTGACACGAAATTGTCTCAACTTCTATGAACTCATTTTTACTAGGCAAGTATGTCCTAGCCACAGGAAACTGATAAATGTAATCTGTTAGTCCTGTCTATAACGACAGGCCTTTTCCACAAGGTATGAGTTTCACTTCTGAACATTTTGCACAACAGAAGTTTTGCACATGTTCACTTCCATAGGGATTACATGCAGAAGAGAAAAAGCTATTCGACACGCACATTCTTAGAATTACACACTCACATCCGTGTGCAATATGTTTTTCACCTCGATAAAATCCCCTTTATTATTATTTTGTTCAGACAGTACAATCCATCGGCAGTAAGTTGGATAATGACCTTGTATCTTTCCATACCTGAATACAGACTATTGTATTAGCAATGCTATGAACGCAAAAGACGTTTGGCTACCTACTTTTCATCAAACGATTGTTTTCGCTCGAAAGTAAGGCCGAAACAATCAGTATATTTCTAAAAATTTAGAAGTTTCGCTTTATATACTTTGTCTAAACCTTTTCGCGAAGGCCTGAGACAGAAAATGTCCCTTCACATATCAGGCTTAAAACAGAGCTTCCTATTTTTACAAGTAGGCTTTCTAAAGATTCTCACAGGAGTTTATAAGAATATATATAAATATTTTTCACTAATTTGAACACTGTGACTAAAAACTCTGCCTTTCAAACTATACGAAAAATATCCGTCATCTCGAGAGAAGAATCAGACTGTTTTGAAACTGAGGAAAAGTTAATGATAAGCGATGACATTTTTTTCCGTGTATGCTTCGAAACAGCTATAGCTGTCAAAAGACGCTTCTTACGATATAAAAACTTTAAATACTGAGAACAGAAGATCTTTCACTTTGGTGCTTATCAAGATTATCATCGAAAATATTAAAAAGCATTTATTAATGCAGAGGTAAACATTTACTGTAACAAACTGTAAAACATTTGTGTATGATTTAAAAATTCGGAAGAAAAAAATAAAATTCAAATAACATGTATGGGCAATTCTTTCTATTTTAATACATTTGTCAATATTTGACACTTGTGTCTTTTTTACATTATAATTTTTTTTTGTGAGTGAGACGATTTTTTATTTTCTAAGGTCTCTTGTTATATTTTATGTTCCATTTTCGAGGCACTTTTGAGGCCATTTGATGATATATTGGTTGTTTCAAATACTAGAAAAGTTTAAAATTACGAATGTTATATATGTATATTTATAGAGTACTTATTTTTGACTGGCAGAGTTTTTTCCCCCAGATTTGAAATCAGATCGAACTATCAATACGTAGCTGTTTAACGTTCGACAGTTGGAGGCCCACCAACGGCAGAGCGTTAAAGTCAACACTGGTAGTTGGGTCCGAAGTTCGAATCCCGCGAACGGGCTGGCTGCATGGTTTTTTCGTGGTTTTCCCCATGTGTAACGTGTAAGCGAGTCAGTTTTCCTTAGAAAGTTCTCCACAAAGGCATCCCTCCACTTAGGCAGATAGCTTTGGTCTGCTTTGTCGAAGTCTCAATAAACCAATAATATCAATAAGCTATTCAACAGTTGATGGGTGCAGGTTTCGGTAGGATATTTCTTTCCTTTTCTTCTTCACATTAAGTTTCAAACTAAATATGATGACAAATGTAAATTCACTCAGCCACGAAATTTGCCTAAATGGTAGTTTAAAATAACTGTTTTATTTCTCTTGCGACTTATTTTAACGAAACTTTTTTAAATGCATACTGGATTCCAAGTAAGAAAAAAAAAAGTACGCAGTAATTTTTTTTCCATTTCGAGCAATTGTGATATTATAAATCGCATTATTTTTCAATCAAATAATCCAGATATGTTTTTCAAGAGCAATATAAATTAAATGTTTTCAGCCTACTCATTTAAATTGCTGAAAATATGCTAACTAGAAACAAGCTTGACAATTAATTTTTATATAACCATGGATTTATTCTTTTTTAACAAAATTTAAGCACTTTCACGTTCTAGAGCAGCAAATACATTAAAACAGTATCTAGAAAAATCTGAGGGTATAAATTTGAAACTGAAATACTTTAAAAAATAACTCTATTTGAAAACTGTGTTTCCAAATAAAGCTATTGAACCATCAGTTTATTTCAAGGAGTAAAATGCTTTTATGAAAAGAAAAATGTTTTTGGAAATAGTAAATGAATTTCTTTAAGATCTCCTGTAAGAATTCATGCTAGCGGAACTAAAGAGCTTCGGTTGGTTTCCCCAAAATATTAAGTTGGAAATATATTTGTCAGGTAACGCTGATGTGGAGAGTTATGCTTCTAAAGATGCAAGGAAGCCTTGATTACATATTTGTTATCTGTTGTGGAATGTTATGTTTTCCCACAGTTGGTGTTTATCAAGATTTGAAGCATTCCAGCTAAATCCTAAAGTATATTCGATGCACATGCATCAGCAGGATTTCCTGGAATTTATAGTGCTCAGCAAACTCGGAATAATGAATTTAAAGTGGCAATACCTTTCTTAAATCCTTAGATCTTCAACAAAAATTAAGTAGGCATGAACAATTTAGTAGGCTTGCAAAACAGGCTGGAAGAATATATAAAATTTGGTATTTTTATAAATGAACTTGAATTTTTCGTATTACATTGTAACATTTGAAAACAGAAAAAAATACTTTTTTCTATTTTTTGTTATTAGTGGTAACTGTGTTATAATGTTACCCGCCTCCTTAGTCTTGCTGTCAAACTTATCGACAAAATAGGAGTCAAACAGTAAGTGAGTGATCCTTGCAGGAAAGTTGTATTGATATTCTAAGTGTAGTATAGAGCTAATATGATCTGTGTAAAATACTTTTGGATCAGATTCTGGAAGAAAAAGCAGAATAGTAATTACAACAAGAACTGTTCAGATAATGATAATAACAATTTTCAAGCGCGCTATACAATACTACATTTACACAAACTCTTAGTTCTCAGAGGTGAAGAAAATTAAAACACAATCACCTGTATTTAACAAAGTCGTAGAATCCCATGAAAAACTTCGCTAAATGGAGGTTATGATAAAATACGATTTAAGATGAGAAATGTTTTTAATTTCAGGTGTTGTATAGCGGTAAAATGGAATATAAACGCAAAATTACGTTGCTTTAATGTATCCATTCCATCAAAGTTATGTATAAGAATTACGCGAATTTAGTTCGAAAAATAATCAGTTACTTTAGTTTGCTTTGATTGTCGGGAACAATACTTCATGTCATAGTCTCACATCTTTGTAATGCACGAGAAAGTCTTCTGGTACACTTTACAAACTGAGAATAGAGTCGCAAAGTATCAAACGCATAGGCAAAAGCCTCTAACATGTGCAAACGTCTTTCTATACACGCTTGTACAGTTTACTGGGAATTAACATTTTGTCTTCAAGTGTTAGATAGTTTCGTTTCGACGTTTTTATCATTCATTACACACTAAATTAAAAAAAGGATTTGCTTTATAAAAGCAGAAACAAAAATAACATGCAGAAGTTGCTTAACTAGACATTGGTTTGCAAAACATTATTAGTTAGGAAATTTTTAACAAAAGGTTGAGTAAATGTTTTCTCATTTTACAATCTCCTCTCGTACGTCAGTCCTTATACAGAGGCTGTTCGCACATTTTTTAGACGATTTTGGTAAACGGTAATAAAAAATCGTTTTCTGCAAAAGAAGTAATTGCAATTGTACTATGTTTTTAAAAGTCAAAATTATCGTCTGTGGCTTGAAAGTTTTGTTTTATTCAAAATGGCGAATTTAACAAAGCAGTGGTTCAAAGGCTACATTTACGCTCTTTCCGAAGAGAAATATGCATACTCCGTTATCCAAAAACGATATGAGAGTCATGGTTTTGTGATATCTAACGCGTCGATAGGTAATATCATCAACAAGAAAGTAAAAAAAATGTCAAATTGGAGCCTCGAGTGGGACAAAAATTCCAAACAAGTATCCAAGGATAAAACGGACATTTTTGACTATTGCAAAGGTACGTTGTTTAATGTTAAAAGAAAATCCCCCTAGTCAAGGGACAGTTACAAAATCATTAAAATGCTCGGTGTCCACTGTAAAAAAATAATAAACGTTGATTTAAATCTTAAGAAAGCGAAAAAACGCAATGTGCATCGTCTTCTTCCAAAGCATATCGCTCAACGCAGGACACGCTGCAGGACGCAGGACACGCTGCAGAATTCTATATGAGAAAAACTTATCCAAAGAAAAATGGAAAACAATTGTCACAATAGATGAAGCATGGGTGTATTTAAATGATTGTAACAAAAAAAGAGCCATTTATTATCTTAAAAGGGGAGAAAAAATTTAAGTAGTTGGTTCAAAGAATCGAAAGAAAGTTTTTCTAAGGGATTCGTGATTGTTGCTGGATTTTCTTATCATGGCAAGTTAAAAATAAAGAGAGTGCAAAACAATGTCAAAATTAACTCCAAATACTATCAGGAACATATTTTATCGCCAATTGTTCTGAATGAAATACCATAGCTTTACCCACAGTGCCATCCATCTGTGAGACTCCATCAGGACAAAGCTAGCAGTCACACATCAAAATCCACCGTAAATTTCCTAAAAGAAATGGAACTAAAAACTGGTATCAAGGCCTTACCCTTCACTGATATCCCTACTAAATCTCCCGATGTGTCACCTATGGATTTTTGTGCTTTCGAACTTTTAAAAACTGCGTTATCCAAACGTTGTCCCAAAACCCTAACAGGACTCTGGAAAGCTGTTCGGGAAGAATGGGATAGAATACCTCTTCTGACACTTCAAAAGGCATTATTATCCTGGAAATTGCGGTGTCGAAAGATAGTTCAGAATAAGGGATGTCAAATAGAACGTTTAAAACACAACAATTTTATGTAATTTAGTTTTGTGAATACAATATACATCGTCTAAAAAATGTGCGAACAGCCTCTGTATAAAATGGAATGTCACAACCCCTAACGAGCCATCTGGGCTTCTTTCGGACCACAGGTGCAAGTAGCACGGCCGTATGTGTCACAACAAAGGAATAAATAATTTTAAAGTATAATGAAAACTAGCCATTCAAAAACTTCTTTAAACAGAGAGTATACATGGCTATTTAAGGTCTTTTATGCAAGAAAATACCTCAGGAA